>JAMKCH010039466.1:0-13322 GCA_023653785.1 Ophioderma brevispina | reverse complement strand
ATACACCAGAAAATAGAATTAAAGCTGAGGTAAATCGTTTAGTGGAGGCTTTGGAAGAATACAATAAATGACCTATTAATTACATTGACTTATTTTTTTACTAAATTTAATTTTCTAATATGCCACAGAAAACACCCACAGACACCGCCGGCAACTATACCGGACTTGACCGGTAGAGCCTACTAACTTTGATCAAAACTTCAGACTAAAAACAAATAATGAAAATAAACGATATTTATAAAATGGGCAGAAAAACGTGGTCGGCTTAGAAAGCGCTATAAATCCCTTAAACACGGCACATTATGTTCAACATTTGGCATCCAATTTGCCAGTAGCTAGTAGTTACAGCTGACACCAATAAGCCTTGCACAATTATTGGCGGCTCTAACTGCACTCCTGTTCATCGGTATTGTTTCAATCTCAACAGGGGTTGTGGGTATTGTAGCTCAAAATAACGTAAGCTTGTTTTAGGGAAATGTGAAAAAAACATTGAAACGAATCTAATTTGTTGCCTTGTCAAAAATTATTCATCCGTAAAATGATCTGGATTCCAACGCGTAACGGATGGGAAATAAGCGGATGAGGAATTGGGGTTATATCGGGAAATAGAAAGTTATCGCGATCACAAATCAAAAATTCGTAAAAGGATACGCAACAGAGTTAGCTACCGAGAGAGAGAAAGAATTCGTGATGAAGCTGAAAAAAAGGTATCTGAGGGCAAGAGATCGCAATGAGCATCTCCAGGGTATATTGAATAATGCGAGAGATCCATAGATAGACTTGTTTGTTAATTAATGTGTTGTTCTTATTATAACACACATTGAACGTTTTTCATAGCGCCCATTATTTTTTCCCCATCCCTGTAGAAATTGCACTTTAAGTGGTGGTATCGTGTTTTTTTACAGACCACTCGGCTGTAAGGTGGCTTTAAAAGTCAGATTGTCAGATTGATTTGCGAAATTGGGGTTGGAGGATTGGGGGTCTAGGGGTGTTTTTTGGGTGTAAGGGGGTAAAAGGGGACGGAATGTATACAGGAAAAGAGTGCCCATCTCTCTTCGAAGCGATGGGGCCAGACTCACAATTATCTATAAGTTGCTGTAGGGGCTCGCGACACCTCTACATGTACAGAGAGTCTGTTACCTTCCCGACCTTGAATAATGCCGGTACCCATTTCTACACCTGGGTGGAGAGGAGTAATTAAGGTAAAGTGATCATACTCAAGCGGCCAGAAACGTGCCGCAGTGGGCGCACCCACGACCTTGGATTGCGGGACGAGCGCTCAATCCACTGGACCACACGTGCCTGTAAGGAAATTGGTTAAAAGCGGCTCAAATAGGGGGTTTCGCGACTAAAGTGAATTTCCACTCAACAACAGCATGTAACAAATTCACTCCAAAGAGAGCAGATTTTGATTAGTTTAAAGGAGTTAAACGAAGATACAACACTTTTTGAGGAGTAACCGAAGGAGAAACGAAAACGAGTAGAAATCCATTCTTTTTGGAGTGATCGCTCTTTTTGAGTGGACATTTGCTCTTTTTTGAGTACGAACTAGTAAACCACTCATGTTGGAGTGGTTTACAAGGAGGTTTCACTCTTTCGGGGAGTGAAATTTCACTCGTTACATTAGAGAACATCACGGACCCACACAAGGGGGTTGTGATTCACCCTAACTAACGCCAAAATGTTTCTCTCACCAAAAAAAACACAGGACAAAAACCTTCCAACGACCTTTTTGCAGGTGGAGAATAACAAAATTGTGTGAGGGCCATAAGGTCAGGGAGGTGGGCATCATCAATCAAGTGCATCGCCTCTCACCTGAGAGGGAACATACAATGCACTAGTGCTCTAGCTAGTACTTCCACAGGCTCTACCGGTGACGGCAGGAAGGGTGCAGAAGGTAGCCAACGCCAACACAACCCCTTTACACCACCCAACCCCTACTATAATGGTCATGATAAAGATGCTAGTGGTCGATAGCTAAGAGGGATTGGATGGCGACACCCCTCTCCGCTTGACTAACACATGCATCAACTAGCCTTGTGGAAAGGTTGGAAGCAGAACTCCAACCGACATTGTCCAAAAGGTCTGGGATGGAGGACCTGGTTAGAGAACAGTACAGGGGAAGCGTGAGCTCGAACATCCGTACAATAAGAAGAAGCCAGTCAACCAACAATGGTGTTTTGTGTGCATATCAGATAGCCAGCTGTCAGCTGGCTCAATGTGTCTCTTGCTGCTGCTTTTCTGAGCTGCTGCCACTCTGGTGAGACTGGCAGAACAACACAACACCGTTCAAGGTAAAAGAAAGAGTCTGATTCTAGCCAAAAACCTGCTTGTAGAAACAGAGCGACCTCCCGTACGCTCAAAGCGGTAGTGGGCCTCGTCCGTAGACAAAGCATGTATTCCGAACCCCAATGGCCACAATCCACATCCAGGCAATTTCTAGAAAACTAAGCTCTCGGTTGGGTTTAAACTTTCCGACGGCCAAGAATTGCAAGACACACCCCCGTCAAACCCCATTTCGACAAGGCTACAAACCGGGACGATCGTAAACATACCCTTCACCAGACTGGACAAGAGGGGACCGAGACTGCCTACTTTCACGATTGTTTTTCAGATTGTCAAGCTATAAAGGCCTTGAATATTTCCATTTTAAAAGCAACAAATCATATAGCGGTTAAACAAACAACTTCCCGCTATTTAGCGAATACCAGACCTACCATCTTGTTTTTTATAGTGGCAGAAAATGCCATCAGTTTTGTCATATGATCTCTTAATGTACAATTAAATTGTAGTTGAGTGCACTGCAGGATGTTGCTAATATTAGAAGTGATACCTGTAGCATTCTAACTTTAATAAAACTGTAATAGTATAGTCGGGATAATGACCTTAAAAACATGCAATGGTGTAGTTAAGCCCAATTGTTGTTCAACCCTAGGTTTATTGTTGAATGTTCTCCGTGTCCTTTCCTTAATAACATTATTTTGACATCGTTTTTACAATGGCTTGTTTTTTAAAATAGTATTTATTCAATGACTGTGCGGAGATTGAAGGATAAAAAAAGAACGTTATCAAGTTTTCTCTTGGCTCAAAAATAGAATGGCTAATTATCCTTTTTTCTTCAAGAAGACGCATTCTACTCCTGAAGTGAATAGTATGGGGTGGTAGATTGGGTAAGTGAAATTGTCTTTTCGCATGTGTACATCCAATTCTCGCGGGTTTGTAACTTTTTAAAAAACCTCGTGTAGCTATAAATTACAAAGGTTTTTATTATATATGGTCGTATGTTACATCTTATCATTGAATGATCAGAGATTACCATTTTTATCATTAGCGTTAAAATATCATTAATTAAATGCAGTTATTTGATCCAGTAGAAGTTGGTCTGCAAGAAATTTGGGCAAGTAAATATTGATTGCATTTACTTATTGTGTTTGGGTGTGGGCCATTCTGTTCTTCATTGTCGCCGTCTTGTGGTTACCAGCTCCTCAATTTTGTAAAATGGGTCCTCGGGTTACTTGTATTGTTTGGGGTCAGATCTTCTTCTTATCGTGTCCAAACACTGAGGTTCTCAAAATGCTCCAGTCCTAAGATGAATACAACATGCTTGATTCGATTGCCGCAAGGTCTTGTTGTGCATTGTTTCTCTCCAGCAATGGGCAGACAAGAGGTGTTCCATTGTTTGTGGTGCTGTTCCACAACCAAAGTATGTCCTGCTCTGCTTCCGTAGACCCCACTTCTGCAAGAACCTTAGATCGGCCAATTATGGTTCTCAATCTGTTGAGGCATCGCCCTTCAGCCCCTAGGAGTCAGCTCCAGGTGGGAGTTCATCACCATGTTCAATACCAATAGATGGTGGTCTCTCGATGGCAAGACCATTCCTGTATGGTTGGGCGGTGGTTATCGCGTCCCTCTGTGCGACTACCTACACTACTACAGGTCGGCCTCATCCGGATCTAGCACGGATCATACCCGTCCTATACTATCCGCATGCATGTCGTCCATAGCTCATTTGTGTTCTACCCCTCCTGCGTCCCTTTTTTCAAGATTTCTCCATCAAGTTTTTCGTTGTCCGCCCTTTGTCCGATGTCCATGTGTTAGTTCCCAGAGAACGAGTCCACTGGTACACAGCTCCCACATACGCGCGCGGTACCACGCGTAACTACATTTAGATGATTGAATTCCAGGAATGTAATTTTCCCTAAATGTTTACCGTTTGTGAACACTATAAAATTAACTTGCATGAAAACGGGTTTTGTACCCTTAGTAGAGGCTAATGTGACACCTTCTATGTAACCTTGAACACATTCTAATAAAAGGCCTTCTTTGAATATTCTGGTAGGCCTATATATCGTGGTGGGTTCTGCCTACGGTCGAATCAGCATAAATGTTTCGTTTTGAAAACGGCGTTTTGAAAGTTTGAGTTCCTTATGAATGCGTGTAATTAATGAATAAAGGAAATGGCTGTTTTTAAAGTGCTGTATTTAAAGAAGTGGATGGTTCCTAACTGACGACAGTATAAAATAACCAAGAACAACTGTTTTTTCCTTATTTAAAATGGCCACTGAATGGGATTTGAACAGTTTGTCAAACCTAAATGTTGATTAGTGCTAGCTGTGTTTCTAAGAGTCCAATACGTATCGACTGCATGACAACCGTTGATTTGTAATGTTGATATGGTGAGATTACTATAGCTAAGGGTTTTTACTATTATAAAATATGATTGGCCGTATGATGCCATGATGATAAGAATAACGGATGGCGTGATGATGGTGCAATAACGATGAAATAAGGAAAAATCGAGCTTGACGACGATTATGATGCTACTGATCGATGATGATGTTGATTATGATGATGATGGACGATGAATGACGCGACGATGACGACGACGACGACGACGGCGATGCCGCTGATGTTGATG
Source organism: Ophioderma brevispina (assembly GCA_023653785.1). Classification (NCBI taxonomy): domain Eukaryota; kingdom Metazoa; phylum Echinodermata; class Ophiuroidea; order Amphilepidida; family Ophiodermatidae; genus Ophioderma; species Ophioderma brevispina. The sequence goes on along the minus strand of JAMKCH010039466.1, from coordinate 8,404 downwards.
ATGCAAATTAAGCAAAATTACAACTCTTACAAATTTGGCTCCTTAAAATTAATATCTTTAATTAGTCGCCAATATGTTATTAACTCATTTTTGAGAAAAAAGCCCATAAATATTAAGGTGTAAAGACGTTTAGAACACAACATTGATTAATAATTAATAAATAGTATGAGTGTTCGCAACACACAAAAATAGGTAGGACTGTCAAAAATGGAAGCTCAGAAATATTTAAAATGTACTGGAATAATAGAAAAGTTTTGGAGGATAAAGGGTCTATACAAATTATAACAACAATTTTGCTCGGTTCTTAAAAAATTTTTTTTCAAATACATATATAGTTCCCAGCTTTAAGTAATGACACGCTTAAACTATATACCAAACTTAAAATATACTCAATAGTAAAATCTAACATAATCTAAACAATTAGAGGGCACTAACGCTTATAAAAACAACTTCTTCCCCAAAGAAATATCAATTTGTTCTGAAAGGCGAGTTTTTAAAGATGTATAGTAATATTTAGTTTGCCAGAATATCCAAGCTAAACATCAAAGAAATCACACTTCACCAATATGTTTACCAAGTCTAATTTTAGGAACACGTTTACTAAGGGGTGGGGTGGTAAAGACCTCGAGAAGTTCATATTATAAAGGCAATAGCGATTCGATGTTGGTACCAGGTGATAGCTTTGGGCCTCCGTTTTCTATTGCTTTCAACATAACCATATGACGTAAAAGTTCAACAAGTTGGCAAAATTTGTCATTCCACAGACAACAATCAGAGTAATAAACTGGAAAAAAAAATGAAATTTCGCATCAAAAAAAAAAGGTAGGAAGATTGGATTTTTCATGCGGGTTTTGGCCCCCAAATGATATGGAGAATGGCTAGTTTTTCATCAACATCTAATTTAGAGCAATACAGGCACCATATTAAAAAACAAATGAACTAATAATAAAAGGTATGCAGTATCATTTATAGGGCGATTTATACCTCTCTGCCCAGATTAAAATGCAGAATTCTGATTGGTCAGTTTACATAATTTTTAATTAATAAAATATGCCCATATTTGACATAATGGTCGCCATTACATTTCCTAGTAAATCAAGACATTTAGGTATAGACCAAAATAAAGGGTTTGCAGTATAATCTAAGGGCTCATAAATATATCCTGGTCAGAAAAACTTTTCAAATAAAGGCTCGGCTGACGCTAGCCAATTTAGTTTTTCCTAACTCGGGCACATTATTCGCACATTAAAGTACTGCATCACCCTTTATTTCTTAAATAATGTGGCCCTAGGTCGGAAAAACTAAATAATGGCGCCAATATTTTTATTTTTTCGGCAAGAGGATACATTATGAGCAATTACCTTTACAATTTGTAAGGTCTTAAAAGACAATAACTAAAGGATAACCATGAAGCAAAACAAGAAAAACAGTCAACTACCTGACGTCACATTGATCTAAGAACGGGTGCATTCGATCCATACACTAAGCCGAATAAACGAACCTTTGTCGTGCACAAAAATAGCAACCCCCGCGTCAAATTATCAAGATCTTCCTGGTTGGAATCACACAAGAATTTCCAACATATCTTCCGACAAGGGCGCATTCGAAGCAGCCACAGAACCATACCAGACAGAACTACCGTAATAGCGCTATGACCATCCGCTCATCTTCAATGAGATCCACACAAGAGAAACGCCAACGCAATCGGCAGATATATGATAACCCAACATACAGCGCCAAACGTGCGACCAATATAGGTGCCAATTTTTGCAATTGCTTAAGGAATGCTCCTGAAGGGCACGCGCTCAGGAAATATTCAACCGCAACACAATAAAACTGAGCTATAGTTGCATGCCCAACATGAAGACCTCATGCATCACATAACAAACATGTTCTGACAAAGAAAATGAGAAGATCACCAAGCCCAAAGATCCAGAATGCAATGCCGCGAGAAAGACAAAGAACACTATTTGCTGGCACAATGCGACGAAGGTTTGTCTATCAAGCCACCATCACAAGAGAGGATACCGGGAAACGCGAAACATATGTCGACTAAACTGAAAACCAGTTCAAAACAGGTACAGGACATGCAAACTCGTCAAAATGAAGGCGTACGGGAAAAAACACAGCCCAGAAACTGAGCAAAAACATCTGGAGCTTGAAGACTCCAATATACAATTGCTCAATTAATTGGAGAATTCTCAAACAATGTAAACCGTCACTCAAACATCAACAAAAAGATGTCATCTGTGCTTGCATGAGAATTCATCCATATGCCCCCCCTGACTAGGTCACTAAACAGAAGAAACGAACTTGTGAGCAAGTGTAGACACAGGAGAAAGTTTCTCCTCAGCAATAAGTAGTTTTAGGCCAGAGGCTATTTGTTTTTTTTTATACAAGGCTGTAAGCGCTATCCTGAAACATTTACAACCAGGCACAGTCGCGCACATCAAAGTGTGCGCTGCGATCATCGCACGAGCTAAGCTCCCCATCACCGCAGCGCCACAATCCCGCATTCGGCGTTTTGTCAACTTCCTAGCGGTGGGAAGTGTCAATCATAACACCTGATGAGTGTGGCGTAAGCCACACGAAACAAATTTGTAGTGTTTCGATCATGGAATAAAAAGGGGGACCGAATACTTTAATAATGTATCTTGCTCTATTAATTAGTATCGAGCACTCTGTCATATGCGATCTGAATCTATTGCTGTAAGTGATTATCAGATATATATATAATATATATAGATCTATATAATAGATTATAGTATATATATATCCTAGATTGAACCATTAGGGCGAAAATTAATAATATTATTCTATAATGCGCCTGCTTATTATGCTAATTAAGTAATCTTAATGTTCGTGGTAGCTAATTGAGGATTATCTCTTCATTTGCATAAATTAATATTCATTTCTTTGACGGAAAAAGCGCAAAAAACAACGGATAACGTTAAGGCGAAAAAATTTCGCCCTAAAGTCAAACTCTATGTTAGAAGAGAAAATTTCGCCCTAGGCGTAGAGATAGTGAGATATGAGATTATTTATAAGAGATATATTAGATTATATATATATTAGTATAATATATTATATATATATAATATATATTATATATGTATATAGATTATATACGATTAATAATATATAGATATTATATCACAACGATAACATATATTATCGGTTCAAACACAACCCCCCCTTTGTCCAAACAATGTCAGAAGCAATGTGGGGCAAAAATTCCTGCTCTAATTACAAAAAACACTTCACTGTGGGACATAGACTTTTAGACATTTTTAACCGAACCCCTGTCAGGTCAGTTTACAGCTGTCCAAAAAACTCATAACATCATTCCAATCACACAACTCCAGGATCGCAAAACCGAACCACCGCCACCCCCAAAACTGTAACTGTCGTAAAAACACACCTGCCCGCCCCTTAATACGTGGCGAATGCCTTATAAGCGCCTTGTATACAAAGCACCATCAACAAGTTTATGGGCGGAAACATCTATATTGGGGAAACCGGGCCATTCAAAAGAGATTCCTATAATCACAAAAAAAAAAATCGTTCAAAAACTGGAGTTAACAGACGAAACTGAACGTTTCCAAATGTTGGGACCTAAGAACAAAAACATTGACTATCCCTAATTGGGACTTGCCAGAGGGTCAAACATACTATGCGTAGCACAGGTCAATGTAATCTCTGGCATAGATGAAAACTTGCTACATCATGTTTAACGGTCCCTCAAGCACATCTTACTCAGTCAGGTAGAATTTAGGCACACAGCCCTGAAGGATGGGAAATGCGTACAGAGACTTTTTCTATGATGGATTTTAGTTCATTAGGACCTAAGCATAATTTTTGAGGGTGTGCAAAATTTTGTTACAACAGTTCCATTTTTAAAAATCCATAATATCTGCTAACCATGTCCAAAATCACTAATATCCTTAATTATTTCCGATAGAGAAAAATATCTCTCTGTACTCCGGTGTTTTAAAAAGCACGAGAAGTTTGGTAATTATTTTATCATTACATTGCCACAAAAGTCCAATATTGCTGCTCAAAAGTCAAATATGCTCTCGGAATCATTAAAATGATCTTAACACCTCCTTATACCATTTACGCGGCTACTTGAATACATACTGAACACCTAAAATATGTTTGGCATGGTGTTAAACACTGTACAATTGGATCACACTCTGCAAGTTTACTTTAACACCTCTAATGCATTTCAACGCATCCGGACACGTCCAAGTGTTCTGCACATTTGCAGTGTAGCAGGCATTAATTCCATGTCTATATGCAGCATTGCTTCGCGCTCGCTTATGAGATACATGTATTTGCATCACTAGAAAAACCCTTATTTGTCATTTCGCTGTAATGGACATTTTCAAATTAAGTGGCAGCCCATACAGCCGCCTTAAAATAGTAAAACCTACATTATAGGTGTATTATATGTAGTTACATCAACTAACTATTATTATCATAATGTAAATTAAGGTATGGGATAAGTATTTGACCAAATTTACTTTCTTACTAGAATTCTTTTTCTTTAACATGCCAAAGTTAAGATGGGGGCCAATGTGGCTGCCCTTATTTCACCTTCTTTAAAACTAATAAATTACGATAGATCTGTATGTATTTATTTAAACACACCAAAATGATTTATTAAAGTTTAAATTAAAGTAATAGATGTATGTCTTTGAGCATTATAACTCGTATCTGGTTTTTGTTTTGCACATACTTAAAATTCAATTACGGCCAGTATATTATGACTATATACAATTCGTAGGTTGTAAAGATCTTAAAAGGCAGTGGCTTCCATCTTGATTGGTAACTTGTTAACAACACTTGAAATGTCCAGATATTAGTTATACGGGTATAGAGCGCAGAATATGGCTCTATCACAAATACTGTGAATGAGTTTTATGGTCACTTGAATGATTTCAGGCATATTTGGTTGTAGGGTGCCTATTGGATGTGAGGTAATGTGGTGATCAAATCACCGCCCTAACCGGTCCAAAAGGATTCCTCGTGCCTTTAAAACCTGGATCTAGTGCATAAAAATTATGTCCATTTTAATGAATTTGAGAGTGATAGCGGCCATATTGGATTTCTAGAAAATCCACGCACGATTTTGCACACCACCCTCCAGAATTTATTAGCTTAGGTCATCATTGACAAAAATCGATCAATAGAAAAAGTCTGTACTCCATGTCAACCTGTGCCCACTAGTCCGGGACTAACTCTGTAAGTGCTAGTTTTTGAGTACATGCACTCACCTACTAGAAAGTTGAAGCAATGTTTTTTAGTTAGAGCCTGTCAGATACATTAGTTTTCAAATTAATAAAAAATCTGCAATGAGGGCAAAATTTTTTGCTAAAGTGCGTGTATTATTTCACTGTATGCCCCAATGGGCGATTTTGGGGCCAATGTTTAGGGGTAGGGGTTCACTTTTGTCATAATTTCAAAACCTGATCCCAATGGTCCTAAATATTACCTTATAAATAACAAATGGTTTCATAAGATCGTGTGATTTTAATTCTATTATTGGGTTTAATTGGGTAGTTATAGCTATTTTAATAAATGGCATTTTTGGGTCAAAATTGTGCAAATTTTGATTTTGCTTTTAAATATGGCTATCCTAATATATACACGATGAATGAGCTTATTGTGTTTTGTTGTAAAAGATAGATAACAAACTGGTCAGTTTTTGGGAAAGTTTGAAAACCCAATTATTTGGTACATTTTTTAGTTAAATGGCAATAAATAACCTAATTTTCCCAAAAATGCTAAAAAATCGTGATTTTAGCATGTGAAGAGTTACGGGACGATCCAACTATTGTGTGCCCCTTGATAGTACAGACTGGCTCAAAGTTATTTTAAGTTCATTGTACATAACAAAGTACACATAAAGTCAGGTAAAGTCAGAAAATAGCAACATTTTAATTGGTTGCCATGGTAACGCAAGTAACCACTAGAGCTGTGAATGGCTAAGAAGAACAATATTTGTAGGACAATAATTTTGAAGTTAATTTCCATCATATCAATGTACTGCACATGTGTGACTTTAGTAAACATATCTGAATCGAGTACAGGTCTTCAGGGCAATTACTGTTGCCATGGACACTCGCAATTCCTCTGACCATAAACAGATCTACTGTCAGATTCCACCCCAGGTCTACAAAGATCTGGTCTGGCACCCTCTGGCTGAATTGTGTTGAAAGAAAGAGTAACAAGAACAGTTTCTTTAAAAAAGACAAGCATCGCTGAGCTAGTGTTTGACGGGGGTAGTACGCCAACCTAACAGCAACAGCAAATTCAAAATCAAAGAAAAGTGTATCACTAAATCTTGTTCAGCATATTGACGCTTGTGGATTAACATTAGTCCATATAGCTCGGACTTTTACTAATTAAAGTATTAATGCAAGATCTTTCAACACCGTGGAAGCAATTCAACATCCATATTTTTTGTTATTGCAGTTGTGGCATTTTGCGTTTGGGAAACGAGTTTGAAACATTTGTTACAGATTATCCATTATTTTTGTGATTATTTAGAAAATTGCGTACTGTGTTCTTCAAACAGAAAACGTGACAAATGTGACAATATGTTGTAATAGTCCGACGTATAAATGGTTCATAACTTTGTGTCTTTAGATAGAGATGAAGTAGTAACAGGTTTGTGACAAGTATAGAGCTGGCTTTTCATCTGCAGTGGCAATATAAGATAATTCTGTACACATAGGCCTAGAATTGCATTTCCATGTATATTAATTACAGTACTTTTTTGGGAATTAAGATCAACACTCTAAGATATCTTCAAATTTGGGAATGAATTTTTCACATTGTTGTCTGGTGTATTCAGAACTAATAAGTACAGTGTGAACATTATATACATGCCCCACACTATGTGAAACCAAGTTCTAATTAGCAGAATCGCATTGGAACAAAAAAGCTCCTGCTGTCCCATTGGATGATGGCTGTCCAGAACTATATGGCGAGCATGAGAATCGACAACAAATAATATAGGTTGTCGCAACCTTGGTATCTTACTGCTATAGTATTTGCACCCATTGTAAGCAACATGTTTGGAGAAAGTTGTCTACTAAATAAGATGCATTCGCGCAAGTAGCTAGCTTGACATGTTGTTAACAGAAACTTGCTGCTATATCAACCACCCCATAAATGGGATCTGTGTATTACTCTATTTGATAAGTTGACCTATCTGTGTTATAGGTGATAGTTCTGGAAGATCTGCATGTAAAAAGATATCTATATCTATACCATTATACGGTATTAGAACTAATGTTTGAATATAAGTGACCTTCAAACATAGGATGTAATAAATTTCGACATTCCAGGTTTTTACTGATTGATTAAAAAATGAAGCGCAATGCGCCCACACTGTCTACCAGCAAACAGACCCAAAAATAGGAACATTCCTGTTGGTAAGGTGCACGTACATGTGTCTCATATTCAGTTAATTCCTGGCTTTCTTTCACTTGGGTCAATGTATACATTGCACTGGCAAAGTTAAGCTAAATATAACATTAACTCATCAACAGTTGCCAAAAATATCGGAATGATAATGTCCACTCTCTCACTAGAACATAATTTCAGAAATAGCCCAAACGATCAAAACATAAGTCCATTAGCATTAAAGGATGAAGATCTATAATGTTACGCATTCTAAACATTTATTGCCTAATGCGTTCCTCAAACGATAATAACAATATTTTCAATCACGCCTACATATAATAACACTGAATAACCTTGTGGAGCACCAAGCGTCGCTCGAACGTCAGGCAGCAAGACCGTCGTGAAAATAGAAGGCGTTAAGACTTACCACAAACTGGAAACAAGTCGTACCACCCTGGATATAGGCTCAGTAGCAAAAGAACTGAAGAGAACATACACATACTTCTAGTTCCAGAAATTTATTAAGCAAAATCCTGAAAATCCTTTCCAAGAAGCTTCGAAGCGTCAATAAACCATCATCATCCAACGATGCATCCTCATGGAAGTACGATGCACTTTCCTGCCAAATCCCTCAGATTTGGCAAAGTTGACGTCTTGCATGCGATGGGCGGCGACCTCGGTCAATGACGATATCTGTGCAACATCTCTACACCTTACACACACCTGTAACTAATCCTCATGCAAAACCGTTAATCCGACTATACTATTGAAAATACATTTATGTACCTAATTCGTTCCTCACACGGTAATAACCATTTTCAATCCCGCCGACCTCTTGCAATGATAATAAAGGCCTAAACACATTACATAATACTAACACTGAATAACCTTGGGGAGCACCAAGCGTCGCTCCGCACGTCAGGGCAGCCACGCCGCCTCCCGATATGTCAAGGATAAAAAGCTATAAAAGAACGGGCTCTGGGGTAAC
>JAMKCH010039465.1:0-12344 GCA_023653785.1 Ophioderma brevispina | reverse complement strand
ATATTCGATTTCTGAAGAGACGAGAAAGGTTCGAATTAAGGTGAAGAACGAGATGCTTCAGTATTAGACACCAACAGAGCCGTTCTCCTTGTTCTTCTTGATAGTCGGCCGCTTAGGACACTGTTGATCACGCCATCCTTTGAATAGACTAGAAAAATGTTTTGGTTTTAAATGGTACTGTTTGTCATGGTTGAAACATATCTTAAAAAACGTACCACTAGAGTTTCCATAAAAAATGTTCTTTCGAATGAACATGTTCTTGATTATTTCAATTACTCTCAGGGTTCGATAGGTGGGTCCCATGGCTCACTAATGTACCACAAACCGCTTGGCACCATCAATTCGATGAATATAAAAATAGATTTCACTTTTATGCTGATGAATACGCAGCTTTTTTCTGAATCAACCCGAACATGCTGGTGACTGCGAGCGGGTTCTTGTAACATACCGCTTGCCATTACAACATCAACAATGGCTGATGCAAAACAAGTTGCAGCTAAATCAGGATAAAAGTGAATTCTTTGTCATTGCCAGCCCAAGGGTCCTTAGCAGATTACCTGACTTCAGCTTATTATTCTTTTTTCGAGGACGCTCTCATCAGACCCTCATCGTCGGTTAAAATCTTGGTGTTACTCTGACCTAGTTTGAATATGTCCTTCCTATTATGCCTTGTGTAAAAATATTAACTTCCACATAGCAATTTATGGTACATTCGTCGGTTTTTTGACCCCAAGATGCTTGCCATACGGCCGTCAGGGCACTTGTCCTGTCTCGCATTGACTATGCAACGCCATGATGTATGGTGATCGCGAATGGACCTTAACGCCGCGCGTAGCAGAATAAGCAGCGCGTCTGGTCTTTGCTGTGGCTGCGGGACAGTGCTCTGCCGATCCTGTTGCGCTCCCTTAACTGGTCTTCCTGTTAAGGACAGAATTTATTAAAAATGATGTTCCCTTTGTTTTCAAAGTTTTTCACGCTCGTGCTCCCTCATATTTAATCAATCTTGTTCATTGCTCAGAGGGATAGCACTACGTCAGAATACAGACACAGACGCGATCCTCCTCCGATTACACAATGCTTATCGTGCCCCGTTCCCTATAAGGCGGAGCATGCTTCAATTCAGGTGGCTGCTCCACGCTTATGGAATCGGCTCCCAATCAATTTGAGAGAAGCCATATCTGTGCGTTTTTCAAACCTGCCTTAAAACTAACTATTTTCATGTAGTATTGTGATTTTATTGCTGAATTACTAAGTCGTCTCTGTAAGGCGCGGTGTCTTTGTAGAGCTGCCATATAAATGCAAAGTATTATTCTGCTTTATTATGAAGGAAATTCGTAATTTTGATTTCTGTCCGTTTTTATAGGACCTAGGCCCTATGGGGAACCGTGCGGATGACAAACATTTTTAATTGTTCATAACATTTTATTAACTGTTTTATGAGTTTTAAAAACATAAAGATAATCACAGATGAATCAATTGCAGCAACAAAAACATAAATTATAACGAATGATATTCAGTAGGCCTAGTATGACAAATTATTTTTACGTCAAAAACTCAGAATTGAACCTTTTCTTGGGATACCTAGTGAACCATAAACAAAAAACAAAGGGTCCCGGGCTCCCTTTAAAATTTAAAACCTGAACCATTTATTTATTTATTTTTGCCGAATCCGGTCGCATCGACGACATTCTGATTGCATCTCTATACCAGGATATTTTCGTTGTGATGCATATTGTGGATATCCTTAATACGCTGGCAACCTGCTGACCGGTGCGCTTGACGGAATTCAACATCACTGGGGATTACTGTGTTAGTGGAAGTTTTAGCCGGAGACATTGAAAAAAAAGGCTATTTTTATTGTTTTCCGTTCATATTTTCCTTATATCATGAATGCAGAATATTAATATAGACCACAGTCAGGCAATAAGTAACGACCGCTACAGTTTATGTATATCGGCATCAGTATGGCGGCAGCGCAAGGGATGGCCGAAATACAGGGTGTTTACTCTTACTTGGGTTTTCGCTGACCCCGTTTCTACTGCTGATCGTTCTTATCATAATCCCGGGCTTGGAATATCATTTGGGATTCGTAAATTCTATATTAATCCTTTTCTAACATTATTTGAGGGTAAGTGTGAACAGTAGATGGTTAAAAAGGCTTGAAAATGTGAATTGCACTTTGTCTTGCAAACCCCGCTGCAACTGAAGTGAATCTTGTTGCAAATGTTGCTGAGGTGTGCTGCAAGTGCGTGCGTTATATCGTGAACGGAGTTCGAGGCCAGACTCGCATGGGAGGTGACTTGAGCACCGATGATCACGATTGCTATGGGGGAATTCATTCACCGTGTGTCGAGGGATGGACCATCCAGGACATGAAGGACGTTGTATTGTTATGATGTCATGTACTAAAATGGAAAAAGCCACAATCAGTTCATTTTGATTTTTCCAAATTCTAAATCAAGTTTGGTCTCTAATCTTTAAATTGTTTAGGTACCAATACCTTTTATTCTGTTCCTTGTGAATAAAATACATTTTTTTAATTTCCCGCGGCGGTCACCCCAGGAAATGACAAAGAATTGATGTGGTTTGTGTCACGTCTACATGGAGGGACAAGAAAGCATTCAATATTTGGGTTGGTGATGACATCATTTTAGTGAAAACTATTGATTTTTCAGAGAGTAAGAGTAGGTCGTCCACCCAAAATGGCGATTTCCATTTCCGTATCTTGTTTGTTGTGAATGAGGCCTATCAAAAACTTACAGTTTTTCTCCCTTTGCTAGTCGCTAAATAACCTGTCATTTAATTTTTCTGCCAAGTAAAGGATATTGAATCTTTCAAAATATATTTGAAATTCTGGTGAAAACAGTGCTTCTAGGTTTAAAATTGCTGTGAAATCAGGGTACGTACGGAGTAAATTGTCTGCAGACGATGTTGACGGTCGCCATTTTTTGCAAGGATGCTTCCGGTTGCGAATGGAATTGTGGGCTCTAATCTGTAACTCTGACCCACTCATCGATTTTGGTATGACCTGTAGGAAAAAAACATTGCCCTTTCCAATGTACAAGCTTCCAATGCTTTGATACATACTATTTGAGTTACGTTGAAGTTTTTATTTGCGACCAAAATTTGGGGATGAATTTAGTATCTGCCACCACTTAAAATTCGGCATCTTAGTGCAAATTTATTAAGTTAACGTTGCCGAATTCCTAGCCTGTGGCAGAATACTAAACTCTTTCCAAAAATTTGTCGTATTTCTTGGTGTTTTCGAGTCAATAAGGTAAACTTTCACATACCGACCCCATTACAGTAATTTTTACAGAAGTTTATATGATAATGGGACATTTCTACATAAGTTTGCCAAGTTTGCATGCACTCTGTGATTGCGGGAAGATGCGGGCTGAGATTTTCTGACAATGATGCATGCGTCTGTGGTGCCGTACGGCAAATCTTGCAGCTGACACTGGATCACGATCAGTATATGTAGTAATAGATTAGCCATCCATCCGTCATGACATTTGATGTATTTGACTTCGAAAATGTAATAATTATTAAGTTCATTATTGTTTCCCCTTTTTAATTTAATACGGGAGGATCAAACTACAACATCACAACTACTTGCTGGCATAGTCTTGGTTTGGCTCAGACAAGGGAAGCAGTGCAGGATCACTATTCACAAGAATTTCTTTTTCAATTTGATAGACTACGTCTACGATATTGGTAATAAAATTCATATTTTCTTTCATTATGTTATTTGCACCAATTACAACATACCCATTCATGGAAAATGGAAGTCTTTACATTCACTTTTCTTATCAGCATCAGATACCTTCAGATAATTATGTGTGTGAAGTTAATTGTACAGATGGGCTGTGGCGACGAAATGTTGTACAGACAAGAAAAACACAACCTGCGCTACTAAAATAGGCATAACTCCCTCATATTTCTGTAGTGAGCTGATTTTGTACCATTTGCTGTATTTTTTAATGCCTTTACAGTGATAGCAAATTGTAAGGGTTCAAAAAAAAAAAAATCAAAATTCTGGTCGGACAACCTAGTAATAGAACATTCCATTGAATGGTGTGAATCTATTCATGAAATGACTGAAACATTCAATAGTTTCACTAATCATGGTAGTGTTGTCTTTGTTCTGGCCCTGTTATTGGAATGGAATGTCCCACAAGATTGGAGTGGGTTATATCTCATGCCTGGGAAACTTAGAGTGCGCCCAATTTTACAAAAAAGTTGAGATTTTTTCATGGTTGGAATGGTAACTGGCTAGTAACACTATGGGGGGGGGGACCATGTGAATGGTAAGCTTGAAAACGTCTGTACGTCGCAACACGACATGACGAAGGCATTTTGTAGTTAGATTATTAATAACGGAGATCTCTGATAAAATAATCAACGGCTGCTGGAACGACCTACAATATGAAATAGCCGGGAAATAGTGCCATGAACGTTACAACTTATCCATTAGTTATTGGTTCCTTTCTTGAGTGGACACTAATTTCATCAGCCGTTCATGGACGGAATCTTAGCATTCCATCTCTGACCGTTAAAGTCTAATCTGGGATCCCAATTTAGGTTACAAAACCGCTTTTTTATGATAAATACGCATTTTTGAGCTTCTCGTTCGCAGTCTAGTTTCCTAGAAATTACATACGTGTACCAACAAAACTCGCCAAAAATATCAAATTTGACAATTGATTGGGACCTTCGAAGTTCGTCGGTGCTTATTTTAAAATGTGTTTGAAGACTGTTTTTTTTTTGCCATTTATGATGTGTTTCCAGACTTATAAGTCGGAATCGACTGTTATTTAGTACTTTGTAACCAAAGCATAAAAAAAACCATACAGGCCTCCAAAATAAGAAAATTAGGGGGGGCAGGGCAAGTCAAGTTTTGACCAATTTTAAAAGGGCAACAAAGCCTGATCCAAGGCTAGTCCAATAATTGGGGGACTGTACACATTGCGTTATACTTTAACATGGTCATTATCTCTCACTGAATGTGTAGGCACAAAAGGTTATGTGTAATGGTAGCCATTTAACCAACACCAATTTTAGATAAAAATAAAAGCCTCCAAATCTCATCAAATTTACACGATTTTATCTGAGGGACCACTTCTACTATGTCTAGAAGGACCGTATAGATCATAATAAAGATTGTCAAAATGCTGGAAACTAAGTATGAAATTACACCCATCGAATGTGGTCTTCAGTTTTGGCCTCAGTACAAATCCCGCAACCCACAAGGACAGACATAGGATTACACAGCATGCATGTTTTGTTGAAGACCATCATTTACTGTTCTACTCTCTCATTTGGTACAGGAGTAGCATGTGACTACTTGAATACAAAAGACTGTATTCGGCAAATAAAAAGATTTAGACCACTGAATTGAGGAGGGCACTCATCCACACCATTCACAGCTCTAAGCGTTATTCAACAACCCTCAACAAGGGCATGATGGCAGTGCTGTTTGTTTAGTTAGGTATCATTGATATTTACTTTTTCCTGATTTATGAAATTTAGCAAGTTTAGTTCAGTATTAAGGTGACCAATTTGGATTATAGGTCACAACTTAAAAGATTTTAGGTTAAGTTTAACTCATAATTCACATTTGTGAGGCAGTTACAGAATGTAAAACAAACCAATTTATGGGCCATGTGGACTGTGTGTGCCGCATTGCAATACCCGGTCTTCCTTCCATGGATGACGGTAGGAACCATTGGATTCGATCATGTAGTATGAAAATTCTGATGAAATTGATTGTCCAATGACCAGCACCAAAATCCTTTCAAAAAGTAAAGTGTAAACAAGCAGAATACAAATCCACTGATTATATCCTGCATGTTCAGTCTTAAAAATGGATAGAAGAGATAGTAAGGATAATTTACTATGTGATGGATTGATGATCATTTGGTTGCATGCTGCCTTGAAAATTATAGGAGAGGTGAGTGCAGTAGAATGTTAAATGGCTAACCCAATACACATAAACCTTTAAGTGCTACAAATTCAGTGATGGTCCATGTGTCGTATAGTGGGACATCCTAACGTTACATCATGGAAAAAAACAGGTAAATTCATCCCCAATTTCCGTATTTGTTAGTATAGCATTAAGGACACTATTCAGGATTTGCTAAATCAGCAAATCGAAAAAATCATAAAAATCAGATTTTTGCATGTAGTAACAAGTAAGGTATCTAACATACCCTGCAAATGATAAGACCAGGAAGCAACCTTAATAGGACAGAATCAGAGATTAGTCATTATGTCCGAACGACACTTATACAACACGTACAGCTAATGAAATGGAGAATCGGTAATATTGAACACTTGCCGTTTTCTTCCTTTTCTGTTATTCTACAGCGGCTAAAAGGTTAAACTTATGAGGAATTCTACAGACTTATCCTTCACTTTACGCTATTGCTGTACGTTTTAAATATTGTCAAATCACTGATAGTGTCTTTAAAAATGATGTACAACACCATAGGAATTACCATATTTGAAAGCTAAGGTGTAAGGACTCTATATTTCAATGTTGACGTGATAGACAGGTGTGCGAGAAAACATATAGGGTGCAAAACCAAAAAAACCACATTTTTCACTTAATATATGTTACCTGATGAAAAAATCTTGAAGACAAGTAGTATCTTAAAGATAAGTAAATATTCTTACAGGCAGAACTATTAGCCTTTCAAACAATATAAAATTTGGTACATTCAGCTTATAGGACCAAGTGCCATACAGGGTGGGCAAAAATGCCACAGTTTTTTGCTGAAAAATAACATTGAGTTTATAGGACGTACCAAAATGATCAATAAAACAGTAAGAAAGCATTGTACTTGCTGGAAATTTTCAGAAAGAATCACAACAATATCTTGGACTTGTAGGTAACAAAGTAGTTTTTGTACAGGGTGGTATGAAAGGTGATATAACTTGTAACCAACGCCCATATTATTGTTAGGCTTTGTACCATAATCAGACTTCTTGTGGGATGAGATTCATCTAATTGTAAGAAATTTTGATCAGGTAATGTACATGAGGTATTTAAGATTAAGGCCAATGGTAATATTAAAATATACTGTTTCTCGTCCTCGCGCGAATGCGTTTGGCTGCCGCATCAAAAAAAGTGTGTTTCTTTTTATTAATTTCTGTTTTTTTTTCAAAAATTCATCGAAAATCGGAGAATTTCACATTTTAGTTCGCTAAATTTGTTCTCTGCAGTCTATTTATGCGTACGTCAACACAGGTAGGGTCTATGAGGGCCTGCGATAAAATAAATATTGAATCTACCTTGTGGAACGTACTCTCTTTCACAGTCGGTATTTTATTTTATTAATTTTAGCAGTCTATTATGCGTACGTCAGAACAGTTAGAGTCTATGACGCCTGTGATAAAAGTCTATGATATTGAATCTCCCTTGTGGACACGTACTCTTTTGCCAGATCGATATGTTTTATTTATTAATTTAGCCCCTGATCGCCACTAACAAGTTGCATCAAAATAAAAATAAGACGGAAATAACGACTATCATGTACTCCTGGTTTCTGAGAATGTTAGAGCCGCGACGCCATTTTTAACTACAGCGTCTTTCAGAAACGGGAAAATACCCACGGAAATCGCGTTCAATCACTGTCATCTGCGTGAATAGGCCATATCTTCTTCTTTACAAAAACATTTTTTTTTAAAAACATTCAAAGAAAAACGAATTAGGACATGTCTGATTAAAATACAGAAAACTGAAGTGTGGGTAAATATTGTCCAATATCATGTGGCCGTTGGAGCACTGTTGGACTTTGTTAACTGAGGCTGGAAGGGATTTGTCCAAGATATTCCAAAGACCACACTAATTATTTTGTAATTCAGAAAAAAAAAAAGACAAATTTGTTCTTGCTTGATGTTTCCCCCACCTGAAAGATGAAGAAGGGAGAAAACATTAAAAAGAATGTACAGTATGCAAAAGCTTGTTTAACTTCTATATTTGTGTTTAATTTATTAGGGCACAGTGTTTCAGGTTAAACGTAGTAGGGCGAATTGCCTTTTGGAAGCAACAACCTACCGTGATGTCTGAAGGAAAAGTCAAAATTTTGGGCAGCTTTGTTGCCTTTGGAAAGGACCATCCGACATCTTGGATCGGCAATTAAAAAAAAACAACGCCCTCCTCCTCCTTGCTCAAAAAGTAAGGACGAGAAACAAGTTTTTTTTTTAATGGCCTAACATGTAGTTTTACAGATGACCATACAATTTCAATGTTGAAACACATACCAGAAGGGTGTTCAAAATTAATATGGTACAATATTACGATATCAAAAAAAATTATTATGTCGCATGACAGTGTTTATAAATTGGTCCTTTGCATTCGTGACATCAATTCCAACAAAAAACACTTGCTATTGGAAACCAGACTCAATTCTGATGTCTTCTTAACAGGCAATAGCAAGCAATCATGATCTGTTTGTTTTTAGTTGAAATTACGAACCAATCGTCTCACATGCGAATAGGACTATCAAATGACAAATATGGAGTTAATTAGTACATTAAGTGTTAATTGGTAAAATTAGGCATTATTTAATAATGGAAAAGAATAGTGTTTGGTCATTTAATTTAGCTGTATGTTGATTGTCCCCCTGCGGGTGCGGGGTTTAGAATTGGCCCGATGTGTTTCCATGCATGTCGTAAGGCCGGGACTAAAAGGCCCCCTGCGGGTTCTGGGTAAGAATTGGCCCGATGTGTTCCCCTGCATGTAGTAAAAGGACCGACTAAAAGGGGCAACTTGTCTGTTATTTGAAAAGACGGGTTGTATTTAAATTAGGATTATATATAAATGTGTATGATTAGACTGTGTCCAGTGTATTATTATGAGGTTTGTTGTATTACTCGTTTAAGACATGTAGCTAAAATCAATTAACTGAAAAACAAAACAATTTATCAATCACATTGTACATATGTAAGACCACCTATTATTTTTTTTGTAATCGTAAAATAGTAGCATGTATGATGTAATTTAAAATATATCAGTGTGGGCATAAGCCCAAGGTTTGGAGCCATTTAAAAAGGTACAGTTGAGACAATTATTTGGTTGTAAAGGGGATTTCATGTGGGCATGTTCTGATGTGATTGTCGATTATCTGTATTTGAAGTGAGTTTTTTGCTTGGTACATGGATGATGATGACCATTTGTAATCAGTCTATGCGTGGATAGTTATAAATTTATCAGTTTTTTTTTTTAAGTTTAAAATTGTTTTTATGATGCATGTGTTCTAAGTGATCTTTGCAATAGTTGGTTTATCTTGTTTTATACATGGTAGGTGATGCTCTGGTTCATCACTGGAGTGATGGTATCCTTTTGTAAGTGTTAATGGTATTTGAACTTGAAATGAAGTTTTAATATTGCATCGTTTTTATGTTAAATGTCAAATGTAATGACACGATATAACAATTGTGTTGAGTGTCGTTAAACTTTAATACTCACTCACTCACTCCCTGGTAGGTGATTGACGTAAAGCAATTTAGTTGTTGGGTAATGCTTGTATAGTTTGAAATGAATCGCATTACTTGCAGGCTGTTGTTAACTGTTAATTAATCAAAAGTTAATTAATTAAAAAGGTTGGAATTTGAGTTAAGTACTTGGATTTTATACAAGATATGTATGGAACCGGGCAAGAAAAAATCTCCATATCCAATAGGTGTTTCCATTACAACAATTTTGAAAAATAATAAGACATATCAAAACCACAGGAGGCATGCAACGCGGCTCCTGCACCGCGGATCCTCCACGCGGCTCCTCCACAGGTGACTTCGTTATCATTTTACTTCATTAAAACGACACCGAAAAAGTATTGTGAAAAAATAATGCATTTTTGAAAGAAGAATAAATAGGCTTTAAAATAAGCCGCAAATTTATGACAGTGGACAATTATTTATCTGGTAGCACTTGGCTAAACCCAAAAAAAGTTAGTGCATTATAACACCTCCCAAAATCCAGGGGTCCCACTATACGACACATGACCGATATGATAATGACCAATGTTAAAGTAAAGTCAAATGTGTAGTTCACAATTAGTTGGACTATATCCAAGGCATACATACATGTAAAGAATATTAGCAATTTTTGGGCACCAAGGCAAATGGTAGTTTCTACAATGGATCGAATCCATGGGTTCCTCACTGTCACCCATGGAAGAGGTATTGAAAAGCACAACATATGTGTCCACTTGGCTAAATGTTAAATGTTTACATGCAGTAATTGCCTCAAAAATAATATCAGTGAAACTTAACCTAAATCACTTTCAGTTGTTTACACTTGCTCAATTTCATAAAAATCAAGGAAAAAGCGGTTTTATGCATTACAATTACATAACAAGCAGCACTGCCAATCATGCCCATTGTAGAGGGTTGATTTAGTTCTGCTAAGCATAACTCCACATTATGTCTTGCAAATAGATACATATACATTTCACCTGTCACCTACCTCAACTTCGTCGATCTCAAATTCCCTCAAAATGAGCGATATATCCCTGCTTTCACTACCAATCACAACTTGAGATTCTATATAACGCGATGACATATGTGAAAAAAAACTTAAAAGAATTAGAAATTAAAAATTTTGAAGGAAATTGCGACTACAATCACTTCTGCCACTCAGCGCAGAATGATCCATAATTGACAAGGTACCAGAGAGGTCATACATACGTCACACGGGTCACCACGAGTTCGTTTGTTTACCAACAAGGATTAATTTTCTCCTGTTTTCTCCAGTAAGCACCTGAGTCCCTGGCCCCTCATTCGAAACTAACAAACATGACGGCTCAAGTGAATAGCAGCACATTGTTACGGCCGTGCGTATATTAGAGGCTCAGGGATTCATTTGGTCCAGGGTACCGGTATGTGACCTTCCGGATCAAAGGTCACATTTATTCAGGCCGGTTGCAAGCGAGTCCTGCATGAGAAAGGTGGTTTCACCAAAAATGATGCCATTCTTCCTAAGACAACTTTTGAGATTAGCTTTCTCAAAAGGTAAATGCTATCGAAGGAACATATCAACTTGATTGGAATGGATGTGATATTTGTTCGTCGGCAGTGTGCAAAGTTGGCTGCTTGAAATGGTCTGCTCATGCTGGTAACAGGGAACAAGGAAAACCCATATGGTTTTGCAGAACTCCACAATAGGTAATGACAAAATGTTAAACGGACATAATGTGAGTTATGCTTAGCAGAATAAAGGGTTGTTGCTAAAAAGCTATTCTAAGGTGTGAAATGGCGTGGATGAGTGACCATGTCTCAATTCAGTGGCCTAAATCTTGTTATTATTGTCTAAATCTTGTTATATTATTGTCCAGTAAGTAGTGTAAATTCCAGTCGTGCTATCCTGTCAATGAAAGAAAAAGTTAAAATTATGTCAACAAACATGCGCTATGAAATCCTATGTCTGTCCTTGTGTCTTGAGTGTTTGTTCTGATGCAAAATGAGGGACACATACATGTATTCAATAGAGGTAGTTCTTGGCTAGGGACACCAAGGCCAAGCAGGCAAATTAATTGCCTTGGGGTGCCTTAAGGTTTTTTTGGACCCAGTTTTGCTATTAAACAAATATACCGTGTTGTTCCTAAATAAACGCCCCTGCTCTAATAAACGCCCCCTACGATTTTTGGATAAACAATTTAAGAAAAATGAGTAAGCTTAACCTAAATCCACATGATTTAATTGGCAAAGTAATGACCATATTCATAATCGCTGTTGTCATTCTAATGCTTTTACAAAGTACAAAAGTGCTGTATGTGGTTTCATAGTGTATAAAGGACATCTGGACCCCAGTAAAAACTCCCTCATATTTCGAAATCTCCTTAGGGTTTCCAATGTTAATAATTACAACTTGCATCATTTTGGTGCACAAGTGACCCCAAAAAAACTAATAACACAAATTTCTATTCAGGCGATCCTGGTGACGTCATACCATTGACGTCACCGGCGATCCCAATCATGCTCGTCCTCTTTCCTTTTGGGGCTCTACCTAACGGTGAGAGTATGGTAGCTCCCGATTCGAGTAGATATTCACAAGGTTTGGCTGGTAATTGTTCGGCCGGGACTAGGGTGAAAACTCTAAGTGTACCGTAGCTATGTCCTGAGTCCGTTTTTAGGATTTTGGTTTGCGACTTCGCGAATTCTGGCCAAGATTCGATGAGCCGCAGGTCCGATTGGGCTGCCAAAATTCGGAAACCCGGGTAAATTTCCCCATGATAAACTATTAAACTACTTTGAGTCAATTTGATTGGTTCTGGTGTGTTCAAACTCTTATGTTGTTTACTGTTCGGACGGCATTAATACAGCACTCTTCGTTGGCG
>JAMKCH010039464.1:0-29105 GCA_023653785.1 Ophioderma brevispina | reverse complement strand
TTTTCTGAGAAAAACAGAGTTTTTCTCAATGTATAGACTAAGTTTTTTTCTGAGAAAACGAAGTTTTTCAGTGAAAAAACTCAGTTTTTAAGTGATAAACTTAGTTTTTTCTAATTTTTGAGCATTCGGTTCGGGGGAACGCTACTTTGGTTTTGAAAACCTTAGTTTATCAGCTGATAAACTTAGTTTATCAAGTGAAAACTTTTAGTTTATCTCAGAAAACATAGTTTATTTAATCTGTGATAAAACTAATGTTTTTTCAACGCGCAATGCATACAATATTTTTGATAACTAAGTTTTTCAAGTGATAAACATTAGTTTTTCAACAGAAAACTATTTTATATACACTAAAAACTATGTTTTTTGGCACGCGCAATGTTCAAAATATTTGATAAACTAATTATCTCAGAAACAACGAGTTTATCAACTAATAAACAGTTTTTTTTCCTTTTTTTCCTCCCTCCCTCTCCCTCACTCTCGTTTCCCGCGATGCTCAAGATATTTGATAAAGTTTAGTTTTTATCATGAATAAACTTAGTTTATAAGTGAACAACTTAGTTTTATGTCGCGCTCAATGCTCACATATTTGATAACTTAGTTTATCCTCTCCGAAAAAACAGAGTTTTTCAACTGATTACTTTGTTTTTCTCTTCTCCTTTCCCTTTCTCCTTTCTTCTCTCCTCGCGCAATGGCTCAAGATATTTGATAACTTATTTATAGCTGATAAACTTTTAGTTTATCAAGTGAAAAACTAGTTTATCCTAGCGAAATGCCAAATTTTTCAATAAACTTAGTTTATAATCAGACTGAAAACTTAAGTTTATAAAATCAGCTATCACCTGAGTTTATCAGCCGAGAACTTAGTTTTTATCAGCTGAATAAACCTTAGTTTAAATCTGTGATAACTAATTTATCAGAAACTACTTCTCTGCCTCTGCATTTTCTGACTGAAAAACTATGTTTTTCCGCAGCTAAACTAGTTTTCAATTTAATAAGCAGAGTTTCAGAAAAACTAAGTTTTCATTTCACTTGATAAACTTAGTTTTTTATATAGAAAAACAAAGTTTTTCCACTTGAAAAAACTCAGTTTTTTTTTCCCACTCTCAGAAAAACTAAGTTTTCATTTGATAAACTCAGTTTTCTATATTTGAGCATTGCGCTTTTGTCCATAAACGTCCGTTGCCATGTTTTCATGTCACTGCCTATTAAAAAGTTCACACAATCATGCTTAGGTTAAATTACTGATGATACTCAAAAACTCCAGAAAATTCCCCTGCAAAAGTACATCTCTATCCAACTAATACCCTTGACACTTACGCGCATGGCTACAGAGCTATGCGCTCTGCAGCCATGTGCACCGATACACTTTTAATATCAAAACAGCCCTTATTATCCTTATATTACACCCAAAACATTGCACTCCTGGATTGACTCGGTACCGTTAACGTCCGTGTTTTTGGTCTCTTGTAAACCCGTTCATATCATTTTCTACATCTGAATTCTCATGTTGTTATGACTTAGAATTCAGCGGTTCTCGACTTTCTTGGTTTGTGGCGAGGGTCTGGGATTCGATGGTTCAGGATCCCAAACGGAACCCTGTCATGGTCCACTGCTAGCGGTAGTGCTTCGTATGGGGATGATGCGCAACTATCTTAATTAAGATACTGACGTTAATGGCTGGTTGATGGATAGAATATAGAAGTGTTGTGAATTAACTGGTGCATATCTAGGCCTATACTAAGCATTTTAAAATAAAAACCTATTACACAATTACGTGCGACGTACCTGTAGGCCTTGTAAAATAAAAAGCAGATGAACGGGATCTATCATTTAAATATTTGGATAAAGTTACTTGAGTGTTCGTGTGACAGTGGCTTAACCAGCTTTTTTTTTCAGTGGGGGGCGGGGGGCAAAGGGGGGCACATAGATTTTAAGGGGGGCAAGCATATGTTAAAAATTGTAGTATAGTGTATGCCTATGTAAATCACTAATTATTTCAGGGTGGGGCAAGAGGGGGGCAGATTCCCCACGGTGGGGGGGGGGCAGCTCCCCCTGCCCCCACCCCCCCCCCCCCCCACGGGTTACGCCACTGGGTTTCAAGAATCTAATCCGATTTGCAAAAAGTAAATGCCGCGTTGCACCCTGTTATGTTTTGCACTGTAACTATAAACATGCTCAATAATTGCAAAAAAAACACACTTCTTGTTAATATATGATAATACGAAGAATTTGAAACAACATTTGGAAGGCATGGGACTATTCTAAATTTTTACCCCGTATTGAAAATCGTTCATATCTTTTTTCACCTAATTGTACATGGGGCAACACGTCATGGCATTATGTTAAACCATTGACATACTACACAATCTGAGCGCTTTCAATTATGACCCTGTATAAATCTAGGGCCTATCCCTAATATTTTTGTCAAAAAACCTCATAATTGAGTGTGTGGTTAAATTTCATCTCCCTCAAATTATTATTTTGCCCAAATTTTTAATGCGAACGCCGTTAAGATTGTATTTATATTGAAACATGGACCACATTATATGGTAGACGGTGTCCCCTTCCAATATGTTCAAATAGACGAATCAAGTCATGTAAATAATCCAAACGAGAGTCGTTCACCCCAAATCTTATTCCATTCGCTGAATGAATAGATACATACAACATAAACAAAACTGTTAAAAGCGTCCTAAGGCAAAGAGTTCGGAGAGCCTTCCTCATTTCCGTGGCACCTTACCACACCATGTTCCTGTTCCAATCCCAAATAACCAATATTAACACTAAGAAAACACTTCTTTCATGAAACCACAAATCGTCCCACCAAACCCACTATCAATTCGATTTCTAGCACCCAATATTTCCTTAAAGCTCAACCGATTGAAAAAGACAGTCTGTCACTGATATGTACGCACATGCACGTACTGTCTTCTGCTCCAACATGAATTACTTTTAACCCCTCGCCCAACTAAGGAATGATCACCCTGTCGCACAAAACACAAACAATATGATGTTAAGAAGACTTTTATGTATTGTACGCGTTCACCCTTTGCGGTCCGATATTTTAGCGAAAACAAATTTGAGGTGGCTACATCTTCAGGTGGGTCAGTGTGTACCGCGACCTCGGAGATGGGTGGTGGTTGACACCTTACTATACTCACTGTGTATGTAAAATGCCAAAAAATGGTACTGCATTGTTTCTTACGTATGATGCTACTGTATTTTTTTCTATATTTATAGAGCTAATAACATGTGTTATACTTTACTTTGGCACATACATTTCCAAATATAAAGTACCAATTTTGCTTTAAGTGAACTGTCGGAACTGTGATTTTGGAGAAAGATTTGTACAAATTCGTATAAAAGCATCTCAGTTATGGGACGTCACTATGACGTCATTTTGTTAAAACTTGATATGTTCGTACTTAACTTGAAGAAAGGACATATGTACCTACACACTGATACCAAATAAGATGATGGTTTTGTCCTTACACTGTTAAAAAATTCCCGTCGTCGTTTATAAAATAAGAAAAGAAAACGGATTTTTTTCGTAAATTTACAGGAAAATGTTTACCCAAAACATTAAAAATAAAAATGTTTAATTTACGGATAAAAATTTCAAAAATTCTGGCAGCAATATTTCAGGACTTTTGTTTTTTTGGTTCCGTAATTTAAATTACGGAAAACTTCTGTTAAAATACAAATTTTGAAATTTTAAAAAAGTCCACTTTTACGAACAAATTTCTGTAAAATTTACTGTCAAATTTCCGTTAATTGACAGAAAATTCTGAAAATTTACCCTAAAAATGCCTGGAATAATGCTGCCAGAAATTTCCGTAAATTTTTTTTTTTTTTTTAACAGTGGTAATTACAAAAAAAGTAGGAGTGATTCCACCCCCGGGAAGTAGTAGAGAAAAACCCGTGGTGGACGAGGGTTTAAAAATACGCAATAAACATCGCAATATAAGACTCACGTCTGCCTAATATGCCGAGATGTCTGATAACAAAAGCGAAACTTACCGAGCATTATAAGTACACGCTTTATATAAAAGTGACTCTGAAGTTGTCGGTAAACACCATGATCTTGACTGGACACCACGTTTATAATATGAAAAAACTTTAACACCTTATCTGTGACCGTGTCCTCTTTAATTGACAATTGTGCCTAGGCTATTGAAAAACCACATTGACCTTTCAATGCATATTTGAAAAATTACCCGATTGAATCGAAATTCTGTTGTTGGGATTGACCCCGCCATAATTGGCATCGTCCCATCCGCAGCCACGTGAATTCCAGCTGTATTTACCTCATGACACGTACTGACCAAGTCACTAATACCCCACCCGGAAAATTAGTTGTTGGTAACTATTTATTGTGTTTTGTCGCAGTTTGTCCTATGGGTCCCATTTATTTTTTTTCCTAAATTACTTGGGTGACCCGACCCGTGTGCCGAGGTTTTCGTGATTTTGCTCTAGCTCAAATTTATAGAATTATCCAAAAAACATCCTGATCATCAAACCGGGATTACAAACACCAGCTGCTTGGGTAGTAGAACAAATGTTTACCAACTGGCCACATAATGTAACATGGGCTAGTGGATGGACTTTGTGTTCATAACATCAAAAGGGAAAGATTTTCCCCGAGCTTTAACTTCTTTCTCTCCTCTTGGGTAATGAGAAAAATAATTTTCTTCTGAATACCAAAATCTCAATTGAATGGATAAATTGGGGGAGACGAGGTTGTTGATCGGTCACATTTTATTACCAACAGACATAAAATTAAAAATTCCTTTAAAAAATGAAAGGGCGAGTCAAGAGGAATATCCCCCATGTAAAAGGTATTGTGTATTAGTTAGATGATGAGTGCCTTTTATTTTGTAAGACATGTACTTCAGATGATATAAAAAAATCTCAATTTCCTTTTAGTCATCGGGGGGGGGACTATGTGTGGATCACGACATGTCCCTTTACAAATATTTTCACGTTATGAATAAAAACTTTTTCAATATATTTCAACTATCCAAACGGTTGGATTGATCTAAAAACTTAAAATCATACGTTTTAGGGTATTTGCTTTTATTTAAGGGTGGCCTCGAGGAAACAACATCATGGCCGGGTTTTTATTGGATGAGCCACCTTTAATAAGGAGTTCTTTAATTTTTTTGCTGCATGGCGTATTAATGTTGATCGATCATGACTGAAAAAAACGACCGTGTCCGTACATACTATCAACACACATTCGTACCATAATTCCATTTATATATACACTGTAGTTGAAAAGTGCATTTCTTACTACTAGTATTGCAATTATTTACAGGTAGGCATGCAGTTTTTTTTATGGTTGCAAACTTATCTCAGTTAAGTATAATGTAACTAATGTTGGTCACCCAGCTTTCGTGTTGTACTTGTTTGTTTTTTTTTTTTGGCCCAAATTGAAAATCGAACCTCTGGCTCTATGTGTGACCTTGTGACCGCAAGCTTGTCATTCTTTGCTCAGTTTAGCGGTCTTTTTGCCAAATTTTTTTTGCGGTTATCCACAGCATTTCTAATGCAAATTGACCTCCATAAAAGATGACTTTTGATTTTCTTGGTAGTTTTCCCTTTCCTCAGTAGTTTTCTACTGCAAAGGCATGCATCAGCGGGCCCATAATTCCAAGGGCGTCACAACGCATTATCGGACAGACAGACCTCAATTTAGTAGCATAGATTTGCACCCGTTCTTTCTAATAAAATGTGTTGTTGTGTACGAGTAAATACGGTGGAATGAAAGATAATTATGTCACGAAGTTAGTAACGGCTGTTTGTATATGATTGAAATAATGCAAAAACAAATTGAAGAATGCGAGTTCTGGGTGGACAGAGGTTTAAAATTTAAGAACATAATATAAAGTCATTAGGTGATATTTGAGAAAGTGGGAGCTTTTACCATTTTGGGGAAGAGCTCCTAAGAATTTTTACAAAAGGGCTTTATAATATTAAAACCAATGTTATTGATCACAATGCTATTTGTGATATTACTTTACGTACGTCGGCCGCCAATATCCGGAATTGCGTCGTCCACTTCTGACGGTGAATCTGGGTGGTCAATCTTGGTGGGTAAGTATAGCATATTGATTGTTTTCCCGAATAAGGTGTTCGAGTATGTTGATTGATTTGGTCGCATTTTTTACCTTTAAGAATCGTTAAATGTAGGAGGGATCTGAAAGCCCTCTTCACTCGTGTTAAATATTCCCGTTCATGGGCCTCGGCTATAGGTATCATAACTTGTGCTCCTCAACCACCTATTATATAAATGCATGTTAGATTTGACATAATGCTTATTGCTTACTAACTATTCCTCATGATGTTTTACACCATTTTTACCTTACGTAACAAATAAATTCTATAAAGAGAAGCTTTAACTAGCAGTTAAGATTCGGCCAAGCCTCACTGGATATAGTAACTCCGTATTAAAAATTCAGGATTTTTCGTCAAGAATTCACTTTACGTGTTAAACCAATGGCGACCTCTAAAATTAGGTTTCTTGGCCGGACCTCCCCTGTCGCAACAAGGAGAGCACATTACGCCCTCATATTCATTTTATTTCATACCTGGTTTCATAATCACCGGACGTTTAGCATGTGGTGCACACCGTGCCGAAGGACATTTAGAATGTTGATCAATACACTCCATAACGATTTAAGGAAACTGGAACAGCAAAAACACTAGCCAATTCTTTTTATCCAAACTTCGCAATATCGCCTTTGATTTCTACTCTTTGAACATTGATATTCTTTTTGTTAAATGTACGATAAGGTTCGCTAGGCCTTATCTTATTAGTACTATCCATATGACGTAAAATAGCGATCATGTCATAAGCTACACACCATGTAGATGTAAGAGGATATAAACCGCACGAATATTTTCTGCAACACTGAAATCTGAAAAGTAGGTCAAAAACCAAGCGAATTTAGAGCGATCAGCGCGAACGCTATCGCCACCAAAAATGGTGCGCCCGCGGCAGGATGTCCCATCTCTGCTGCCAGTGCGGTTGTTAGGGACAGACTCCCTAATTAATGTTGCTGTGGGGGGGGGGGAGGTTCGTCACTCCTCCCCACCAGCGAGTTTTTTGCATCCCCAGCATAGATATGGCCGGGTGTCATTATACTACAGTGTCCGTGTTACTGAATGTCCTACCACCAATCTATCTATTGTATTCTCCATATTGTGCTTATGCAATCATTTGTTTTTCAGCACTGCTACCCAAATGGCATTGTCTATAAGGTACGGTACACCACCTGGCCGAGTGCCAAAATTGTGTAAAAAACGTTTTTCTATGGAGTGCGAACTGCGCACTATGATGAGATTGCGTTTTATTCCCGTAATTGAATTACGTGTTTACACAATTTGGCACTCGACGACCCCTCTTTATTTTGTACATGGTGAATATAGGTAGCTTGGACACTCTCTCATGGGGGACACTCGGTTCTTTACACCGGTACCCATTTGTACTTCTTGGTGGCCTTGCCCTAATGCACAAACATTGGCAACAGCGGGGCCCGACCCAAACCTTATGCTTATGATGCGAACGCGCTGATCCCACACGCACCACATGTGCCCCCTATATAAAATAAATATGAACGGACCCATTCCTTTCAGAAATGGATACCATTGTTTTCCTCAGCTTTTTTTGTTATGCTTTCAACGATTATGAAGAAATTAAAGTTTCCCCCTTTTGTAACTTTCTTTGTCCCCTCGCGTGAAACCTGAAAAATCTATGCCCGCTAGAGCCAAAACCGTTGTGGCCGTGCCCTAACTCTGTGCCAAAATGTCACAGATTTAGGATCACATGCCACAATTGCCCCGCAATTTGTCAGAATCTGCTCTTCTACAGGCAATTAATTTACGTCATGGGAAAATATGATTTTTTTTTCACGCGGTTGTTTATTAGCATCTGTCTTAACACTTACGCAATCACATTTTTTCAAGGAGTTTTGTATTTGCTAATTTCGGATTTATGAATACGCGTCTCCGGATAACAAAAAAATTAAAAAATCCGCCCACGGCTTCATTAGATATTGTGGGTCCCTATGAACCCCCCCCCCCCCCTTGGGCACTAACGGAAGTGAAAAAAATCAAGAATTATTTTACTAATTAAAAAATTAACGTAATAAATTTTGGGATTTATTTGCTTAGATATATACCGTAGGAGGTAATTAATTAATAATTAATAATAAATTAAATTACCTTTTATATGCTGATAGCATCAATTTCAATTTTGTCATGCCGTGCTCTTAACTGTGTAAGTCTATGGGAAAATAAGGCGATTTTGAAGTTTCTGAGAAAAATACAAGATCAGTGGTATAAATTTGGCTATATTTTGCAATGATTATTTTAATTGGTTATTCTAGAGTAGATATAATGAATATATATTGGAGTTGCTGAGGATGGAAATGTGCGAACCACTCTTTTTCGAAGAGTGACAATTTCAAGTGGCCATAGGTCATAGGTCAAAGGTCGGATTTTCATTTTTATTGTGGGTATGTGGTTCTTACGTGACCCCCATTTATTTGTGTTAGTGTCATGATCAGACTCACACGGGAAAGTGGTTATCTGGGTTGGGGTCCCTAGGAACCCCCCCCCCCCTGGGCACTAACGGAAGTTTTTTTAGCTTGGGCACTTAAGTATTAACCTCTTGAAGTCGTCAAGACTATTTGTGGGACCATTTGCCCACATTACCATAATTTAGGACGTGGATATAGACGCTGTTTGTTCATTAGAAGAGACAGTTTTATGTTTGCCTGTAGACGTCTTTTCCAGCACAAATTCTGAAATTTGGGAGGAACACTATCATTACAATTTTCGAAATGTATTTACGACATGAGTCTTCTTCTCGTTGTATTTGGTTTAAGCTGGTTTACTTCAAAACCATTGTTATCATAAAAAATAATTGGATGAAAATTACTCTATTTCAGTTGTATTTGAATATTTCTGATCTAGAACTATGAAGTGATACGAAGTGGAATGGGTTTTTAGTAGATTTTGATTGATGATTCAACTGAAAACATAGCTAAACCGAGCAAAGCTAAAATTAAGTTTAGCACTGAGAGAAAACCTTTTGAAGTTGATAAACTAAGTTTATCGGTGATAAACAGATTTCCGAAAAAATTTTTTTTTTTCAAATGATAAACACGGGTTTTTTTTATCAAATGATAACCTTAGTTTTGGAAAAACTACGATTTTCGACCGATATTTTTTTTAAACTAAGTTTTTAGGGTAAACCTTTTTGGTCAAGTTGAGAAAGTGAATTTATAGGTGATAAAGTTTTTTTTGGTTGAAAAGGTTGTTTTCAAGTGATAAACACAGTTTTTCAATCCCAAGTTGCCCACTCGGTATTTCAATTTGATAAGCTAAAAATTTAAAACTTAAAATTACAATATGTTTGCACGTCAACACCACCGAGACGCCGATCACATTTACATACACAATTGCGAGTGCTACTTGTTCGGAAAGAAGTTCTCAGATTACAACTCATATGTCTGCAGGAAACCCACAGAGGAACTGATAATCATCGCCCAACCATTTACCAGGAATAGTCCTTGCCATCGAGAGACCCCGTTGTAGAAGCAATCTCAATTGCTTCGACAACAACATCGAAGTCCTCACTATTGAGCTCAGGCTGTTATAGTTACATCAGTCTACATAAATTTGGCCAACTAGTGAACAAGACTGCCCGGATATTCATACCAAGAGGCTGTAGGACGGAATATATACCAGGCCTTTCCAAGGAATGTGCTAAAGAATACCACCATGTTTGAAGCTGATTCTTTCTCAGGTAAAACAACTGCTAAAGGTGTCGGAGAAGATCTCCCAGGAAAAGATCAAAAGCTGACATACCTTAATGGAATCCACCAATATGACCCATAAAAGCAAGAAAGAATGGTCTACCATCTGCACGCCTCGATGGGATGATGGATCTAGCAGAACCTTCACAGTAGCCAAATGTTATACCAAACCAAGTTGCCCACCAACTGCTTTTAAATGTCAAGTGAGCAAGAAGATCAAACTGGACCGTACTGAGAGGATAGTGGCGACCCTGGTTTCACTCGCCCCGTCAACATGGTCAAACTGGAAAGCGGTATTGCTAAACATCAGCCAGAAAAACGGTAGCTCGTGACAACATCTCAATTGAGCAGCTGAAAAACTTCGGCCCAGTATCAAAGGGGTGGCTTCTTTGTGGTCTACAATTGCTGTCTTAGTAACATCTATCGGTATTGAACCTGGTGAGCATCTTCCACATGACTCCTCATGGGCTGAATGGCGATGTTTCAACCGATTGAGAATCAGAATCGGCCGATCTAAGGTTTCTTTGATCTGGCCACTGTTGGAGTGACAATGCACAGACAAGGACCTTTCGGAATTCAGTGAAGCACCTGGACATTATAATCATTCTGGTTTAAATCATATTTGAGACCACTGTTTGTTTGGACATAATAAGAAGAAGACGCTCAAAACTCTAAAGGCAATTGAGAGGTTAGGGTTTTTACATTACGGCAAACTGAGAATTTTTCTTTAACACAAAGGAAATCTAACCTACTTTTTGCTTGAAAAATTGATAAAACAATTGACAGTCCGTCTTTAAAAGGAAAAGTATTGACAATGCAAAAGGATACAAAATGTTGAAATTTATTATTATACTCGACGGCAATTAAAATAAAGTCTGATAATACGGTACAGTATTCTTATGGTAATTATAATTGCTTTAGTTTTAATAATTTTGGGGCAAATTTGCTATCCCGATTGTCTACTGAATGTAAGGGAGGATTTTCAATGAATTTGGAAAAAATATCTCACAATGTACAATACGGGGCCACCGCTAATTCCTTTGTTCTAAATGACTATTTGTATTGTTTAATTACGTATTGTTTTTGAGTTTAGGGCCGATAGGCATTGCCGCAGAACATGACAATTTTGGCACAAAAAATCTATATCATATTTAGCTATGGTGTAATCTTCATTCTTGTTATGAATTGCAAACTAGTGTAACAAATTACCAGATTAATGTATTCAAAGTACTGTTAGTACCCCTATTTATTTACCATTATTAAACTTCAAAGGCCGATATCTCTAGACTAGAACTCGATTCGACAACGTTCCGTCCGCCATTTACGCGCAGACATTTAAAAAAAATACAGTCCACTGAAATTGCGCCAGATGTTTGTTTTTCAGATGCTTTAAAATGAACAAGAATGGCGAGAGTCACCGATGATAATATTTATTTCATCAAAGAAGAAAGTCATATCTTTTCATCAATTACATCAAAGCAAAATTTACCCGAGTTATTCCATATTTCAATCTTTTTTAATTGTATTCTAGTTTATTCTATAGTCTAGATCATTATTATTTCTCGCTTTCAGGATTACTACTTTCAGAAAATCATGCACGTAAACTAACTTCGTATCACATTATTTTTACTAAAACACGCCGTTATCATATCAACGTTGTCAAGTGACCCACCAACCTTCTGTAATTTGGGGCTGTTTTTTTGTTCGCGGATCTCCGGTCAAGAATGTTTCGACAATCTCGCCGGATGAAATGGTACGTCAAATTACTGTCTGCTGGTGTTGACCCCCCTAGAAAGTGTCGGGTAATTCTTTATCTTAAAGTTTTTTTAGGTTAAACACGGTGTTTTTTGTAAAATTTGTTTGGTTTTTATTTAAATGGAAAGTTTTGGGTTTGTTTACTGGATTTTGACGTATGTACCGAGAGCAGCTATCACTGCTTTTAAAGATGTATCGAAATTGCGCTTTCTAGATAGCGGATTTTGTTTAAATCGCGTAAATGTGTATAAAATTAAATATTTGCTGGCCAAAAAAAAGGGGGAATTAGAGGGAGGTGATTCCCCGGGCTATTTCTCAGTAGGGTAGTTGGGTAAGTGTCCCTTGTGGTAATACGGGAAGTCCAAGGTTGCTCTGACTAGACACCCATTGGTAGCATTGTTGTGGTCGTGTCCCGGTCTATGACGTGTCAGCTAAATAGTGGGGGTTACCTGGAATAACTTTTTGACCATTCACCAATGATATTACAGTGTTGCATGTGCCCGAACGACGAATCTCGAAGGACGAATAATAATTTTTGTGTCCATTTTCCTCCTCCCCAATTGATCATTATGTCCTATGTTCAATGTTTTTTTAACTGGATAGTATATTCGTTTTATTTAGCTGAATTTTTGTAAGAAGATAAATCTGTATCTATCTTCGCAATACCGCTTTCTCCGAAGATCGGCCGTAGTAATGTTCCCCCAATGATCATTAGGCCTATGTTCTGGTGTTTTTATCGAATATTTTTTGTAGAGATAACTACTGTCTCTCGCAAGACCTCTTTCTCTGAAGATTACGGCCGTATTAATTTTCCCCCAATGACCATTAGGCCTATGTTCGTGTTTTTTTAGCTGAAATATTTTTGTCGATGATAGATAGTATGTTCGTGTTTTTTTTAATCTGGAAATATTTTTGTAGATTATAAATACTGGTATCTCGCAATACCTCTCTTCTTCTCTCTGAAGATCGGCAGTAGTAAGTAGTAATACCCCGGGTAAATACGTGGTTACATTGAAAAATACCCAGAATGGTAACACTATCGAAACGTTACACAGCTAGTGGCGCCTGAAATGTTTGCCCAGCTTCTCTCTGGTCTGGTACCTCGATGGCTCTGCACATGTCAATTGGATTCCTTAAGATATGATTCGTTAAGATAGGACCCGTTGGTCTGGGGTCGAATCCCACTTTCGGCTGATTTTTTTTTGGGGGGTTGTTTATTTCTTGATTTTAAGTTTTTAAGAAATTTTTAATGTTTGGGGGTAACAGAGATGTTTTTTTTTCGCACGTGACCATCACAACGTCATAACATATAGGCCTAAAGCCTAACAAAAGACTTAACACAAATAAAAATTATAAATAACAAATGGAATGACATAAAGAAAAAAATCAGACAAATGAGAAATAAAAAAAAAATATAAGAATCAACAATATAGAAAATAATAACAATACATTTAAAAAATAAATC
The DNA here is from genome assembly GCA_023653785.1 of Ophioderma brevispina. Classification (NCBI taxonomy): domain Eukaryota; kingdom Metazoa; phylum Echinodermata; class Ophiuroidea; order Amphilepidida; family Ophiodermatidae; genus Ophioderma; species Ophioderma brevispina. Next base: position 16,061 of record JAMKCH010039464.1, on the reverse strand, counting down.
CGTGTACACTCGTCTTAGAATATATCATTAAAATAAATGATTAAAATAAAAAAAGAATAATAACATAATAACAGATATTTATATAGCGCCTTCTCCTACAGGAAAAAAAGAAAATAAAATGATAAAATAAATGGAACCAAAAAATTTTTAAAAATCGTACAAAATAAATGATAAAGAAAACGACAAAAGAATCAAAAAAGACAAGCCAATGGTAAGAAGATAAAAATAACGGGGAGGAGTAATAAACAATATGTTTAAAAATTCATAAAATTTTTTTGTTTTTGTTTACAAAAATACCAAAAATTATTAATATAAAACTTTAAACATGAAAAAAATTAAATACTTGCACACTAAACAAAATAAAGATGACTAAATAAGTAAAATAAACCAAAAGTCAATAAACAAAACAAACACTTTAAAAAAAAAACCAAAATTTTGAATAAAACATTATACATTATTAACTAAAAAAAATCGAAATGAAATATAATAGAAATAAAATCAACACCAACATTATTAATAAGTAAATCGTTACAAATAAAAAATTGAAATAACACATTAAAGATGAACTAATAGGTAAACTAAAAACTAAATCACAAATAAAATGAACACATATACAATACTAATTAAAAACAAAATAACACTATGAATAAAATATATCATTATAATTAAAATCAAAATAATATATATAAATAAACAAAACGTAAGGAATTGTTTCCGAATTGAAATTGCATTATTGTAACCCCTGGCGGCATTTTCCAAGCAAGTGTCAAAAACTAAGCTTCAATTTGACATCCCATTCCGTGGCAACCTTACAAACTTTTGCATGTGTGTAAATATCAGACCAAGCAAACTATGGGGCTACCACCAACACTCACCAACACAGCACCACTTACATGTTGAATCTCTTACCGAGCACATATTTGTTCTAAGTGTCTCTGCATCTGGAACACCCCTCCAGCTTTACTGGTTTTCAGCTTAGTCACGGGAGATTTTCCGGAATCGCCTGAAGCCACTCACTCTCCGCTAGCTAGCTAGCCACACCTTCTTTTTACTTGCACGCACCAGTCTTTTCTTCCTTCACACTTTGTTTGATCTTTGTGTCCTGTACCAAGCACCTTTTTTCACCTAGTACAACCATACTTTCTACTACTGAGTGAATGGTAATGATTGGAAGAAGATAAGATAAGATGCATCCACGTATTCCAGCAACCGTCAACCTAAAAAACTTCAAGTCGCCGAGGATAGGGGGGGGGGGGGGGGGTGTAATATGGCCCTCCGTCCTTCCCATGCCAATTTGACCTCACTTCAAACAATCTAAACAACTTGCGGGAAAACGTCTGCTCAATTCAACATACAAATTCCAACCAACCTCGGTTAATAAAACCTGCTCAGAGCGACCGCTAAGGTTCTGAACCGAAGCATCACAACCACCGTCAACATGAACCCACGGGCAACAACCACAATTTACCACCCGCTACCCCCCCCCACCCCAACCAGGTTTCCCAACTACCAGCAAACCTGAAACTAGAAACCGAGAACCGCGAAATTCTAGTTAAAGTTTAACGTATATAGATAACTTAAGCAATATGAATTTGCAATGCGTGTTGCTCGTGAGCATGCGTAACACACGATCAGGATTCTTGGGTCGAATGCCGGTGCCAACGATTAGCGATTCCTCTGTATGTAGAGGTCAACCGCACTGACGCTCTACACATGATAGCGGGTCTGATCGCCGATTGAAACCTCAGGAAGTTGGTTTTTTACCTAAGCAATGTGACGGAAACAATGTATCACCCTTGTCAAACAAATGAACATCTGTGTGGAATAGGTGCACCAGCAGTTTATGCATTGTTTTCCACCTCCGCCATATTGTGTAGGTTAAAAAAAGCAACTTCCTGTTGTTTCACTCGGCGACCATTCAATTTAGAGTCATGGGAGTTCCAGTGATCTGTGTCATTGTGTTTTTCCTATTGTGTACTGCACTCATCATTAGTTCACCACTAGTCCCAGTATCCTCGTCTAACAGGTACGGTTTATTCCGTACCTGTTGTCATGGTAGCTAGACACTTCTCATACACCGTTATGGATCTGGCGCCAATCTGCTCGATGCGACTGGAAGTATGTCGCATCACCGGCCAAGATGCAAATGGCAAATTGCCTGCCAGGCTACCAAGGAACACTGCGTTTAAAGTTATCGCCTGTACAAGCTATTTATTAGTGTGGTGGTCGTGTTTATTTTTTCTTCCTTTGGCAAATGTTTCGTGGACCATATTCTTTCTTACGTAGTAGGCAGCAGCTAAATAATGTTGTAACTCTCGTGGAGCCAGCTCACTTGTTGTATTGGTTTGGTTTGAGAAGTCTCTATCCACTGGTGGACGAAAGGTATATAGGGCACTCGTTGAGAAGGTGATCCGCAGTCTGTGATGGAATATGGAGAACCACATTGGTAGACTGGAGATGGTCGCATCCCCATCGCTGCATATGGGCTGTTGAAACACCGACTCCTGTGGCGAATCCGTTTCAAGGTGACCCTGTCCGTGCGTGGGAAGATTACTACCAGGTTACATAGGTGTAATAGTGAGTTGGTCTGGTCTTGGAGTATCTAGCCAGGCAGTGTTCCATGTCTGTAAGGTGTTGAATGGGGAGCTGGAGAGTTTAGCAGCGTGTCGACAGAAAGGTCGACGATAACGCAGCCGAGCTGGTGTGATTCTTTGACAGTGTTATGCAGCAGGTGCTTATTGTCCAACAGAGCCTTATTCACCAGTTTGTGCGTATGGTATTCTAGTCTCTTCGAAGCACTGTAGGTGCAATGCCTGAAAGCACTGGTAGAAAATCAGATGGAGTGGGACGAAGTCAGCCAGTAATGGTTCTCATGGTCTCGTTGAGTACTGTGTACACCTTCTTTGTGTGAGAGCTATTGCACCATCCTGTGGCGACATATTCAGCAGCGCTGTAGACCAGAGCCAGGGCGATGGTGCGTAGATTCGTTGGGCTGGCACCCCATGAGGATCCAGCAAGGCGACACAGGAGGTTATTCCTCTAAAATACCTTTGCGCATACTGACTCGAGGTGCTGCCGATAAGTACGCTGCCGATCAAGCTTCACTCCCAGATAGGTTGGTGTAGGATTGTATGGCAGAGGCGCTCCGTTGAGGTTGATTTAAACCTGGCGATGAGCCTCTTGGATGACGAGATGGAAGGCAGTAGCGGTAGTCTTCGCTCCACTCAGCTTAAGTCTCCAGGTCTTGAGATATAAGTAAGTGTACTTTCAACTTTTGTCCGAGTGAAGAAGGGCAAGATCGTCGGCGTAGCCATATTGTCTAGATGTTGTTTGAGGTAAATCGCTGCGACACTGATATACAAGTTGAACAGCATTGGGAGCCAGTACAGACCCTTGTTGTACTCCGTTCCTCAGACGACGCAGACGACTGCTCTGTCCATCACTGGTCTTAAGAACAAAGCTACGGTTTGCAAGCATGTTACATATGAATTGTACAAGGTGACGATCCGGGATGGTCCTGAGAAGCTTGAGTGTCAATTCAAGCCCGGGTGCCACACGGAGTCATATGCTGCAGTAAGGTCCACCAAGATGACGTCTGCCTTACGACGCTTTTCAAAGCTTTCCTCAATATCATTTGTGAGTTTTACAATCTGGTGGTCAGTGCTCCGGCCACGGCGAAATCCTGCTTGTTCGCCAGGCAGATGGGGTTCGACGACTGGCTCCAGCCGGGCCAGGATCATCCTCTCAAGGAGTTTGAAGGAAACACACAGTAGTGATATTGGGCGGTAGTTCTTAGGGTTGTCGACCGGCTTGTTTGGTTTGGGGAGTGCGATGATGGTAGCCCTCCTCCAGATCTTGGGTAAGGACTGGTTGGTAAGGCAACATGTGTAGAACTCCTGGAGCCATTCAAGGCATCGTTGGTCGCAGTGCATCAGGAACTTCGCTGGTATGTTATCATGCCCCTGGGCCTTTCCACTCTTTAGTTGGCTGATAGCAGATGTGAGCTCATCTAGTGAGAAGGGTGTTGAAAGTGACCCGTCCACGTCGGGGGCTCGACGAAGTTTGGTGATTTTCTTTTTTTACAGAGCAGCAATTGAGTTGGCAGACACAGGATATTTCGATGGTTTGGAAACTCTGCCGGTGAGGTGGTTTATAGTCTTCCAGGCCTTCCTGCTGGAATGAGTGAAGTCGATTCCCTGGACGATCTCCTCCCAGCGCTCACGACGTTTCCTGTCGAAGCAGTTTGTCAGATCTGAAGCCTTGGATGTTGCTTCTTCCCGGGTTTATAATTCAAGAAATCATTGTAAACATGGTAAAGAGCATCACATTCCTCATCCCAGGATGGGATATAGCTGCGACGACAGCCACGTGGGATGGTCTTCTTTGCTATCTTAATAAAGAGTTTACAAAGTGCTGTGTAAGAATTGTCTAGGTTGGCGGAGGTTGATGTCGGGAGGTTGGGCACTTCTGAATCCACCGGGTTCTTAAACTGGTCCCAGTCTGCCTTGCGGAAGTTCCACCTTTTCACTGGCTTTGTTGGTACAGACTTAGCAAGGCTCTCCTGAACGATCAGTGATGGTCTATGTTTCGACTTCGGAAAGCGGTCGAGAATAGTACGGTGAACAGAAATGGCGTCCATATTTACAAATGCGAGGTCGGGATGTGAAGTTGTGTTCCACCTTCCAGAGTAGAAACTGTCTGATGGGGTCGTACAGAAGTTGTACGCCGGATTGGGAAGCCCCGTCCTCTAGAGTGGCTCCGTCAGGGTTGGTATTCCCGTAGTCCCAGGTATTATGCTATGACTGTTGCAGTCCCAGCGTAGATGCAAGGTATACCAAAAGTAGGTAGAGAATCTGCTTGAACCGGGACATCTACAATTTGGGGTCGTTGCCCATTCCATGGTGCAAGGTTGAGGCTGTATGTTGTTCCCTTGAGTGTGTTTATATCAAACAGCCACAGTTGGCAATCCTGTTGATAGCGCTCTCCGGTGTGTGCACTAAGTAGGCCACACATTTTCAGATGGACCTTTCAGTTTGCCTGTGTCTCTTGTGTGAGAATCGCAGTGACTTTGTGCGTTGGTGTAAGTTTTCAATATTTGATCTTTGCCCTAGTGAGTCTTCCACATTCATTTGAAGCATCCAGATATGCCCTTCAGACTAATTTACCATATACTAATTAATTGGGGTGGCAATCGTGGCATCGTGTATACCAATGCAATTTTTACAAATGATTTTAAAAACCGTTCTATAAAACAAAATTATGGAGGGAGGCCAACATACTGAGCAGTAAAATGAAATATTTCGATGACACTCATCTGGATTTGGATTTGAATTGAATGGCTATTACATGGACTAATTAAGTGGAACCCCTCCCATTAGTCAATATTGAAGTATGTAAGCCACGTCTTAAAGGTACAAAACAAACCCAGGAGTGCAATGTTTTGGGGTGTATAATAATTATTAATCGGCTGTTTTGATATTTGAGAGTGGATCGGTTGTGCGCATGGCTACAGAGGGCATAGCTCTGTAAGCATGGCACGGATGTCAAGGATATTATTTTGATATAGATTACGTTTGCCCAAGGGAAGTTTCTGGAGTTTTTGAGTTATGCACAGGTAAATTTAACAAAGCCTGATTGATGTGAACTTCATACTTTTTTCTAATTTATCATTGATTTACTCAGATTCTTTTGAACAAGGGTTTAATAGATTTATTTTTATGGTCACTGGGACCGAACTGCCATAGTAAATGCTGTAGCCTAGTTTCACCTGTTACCGGTTTGGAAATCCCCCAATGCCCAAATTCGAGCAGATCGGGTCCTACCCTCCCTGTACCGAACCACATGTATAGTCTTACCTTTGATCGATTACGCGTGTGACAACAGAGATACAGAATGCTTGCTCTTTGCCGTATTGTAGTTTATAAAACGGTAACGAGATGAATAGTTTTGGTGTCACGTGTCAGGAACCAGGTCACGTGTCAGGGATCATAAATATCATTTGCACTTCGGGGGCGACCGATATAATCCGACTATGTTAAATCAAGGTCTGTACATTACCTTCTGCCCAAAGTGCTATTAGTTTTTTTCCAAAAGACCCGTTTATTATGTCTAAACAGTACAAATTTCCCTTTCCCTCTGATTCAAAAACCGACGTACGATGACGATCATCGGTTGTTTTTTTTCCAATGTATGAATACGTAGTCATTTTTACCTGATTGGTCCCCCGCAGCAAAATAATAACCAATCAATGCGTGACGTCTCAAATCTTTATTTTTTCCAAAAATTGGCTGTTTCCCATAAAAAATTCCTTTTTAAAGATTCAACATTATATTGTTCTTTAATAATTAATAGTCAATTGTCCCCGCCATGAAATGTGATAAGATGTTCATCAGTCTCTACAACCGTGAAAACATAGTCAGCCGGCTAAATACCCCTACCATGGACTGTATGAATGAGCAGACGGATCTCCGTGTTAGTTTTAGCAGCTTACAGCCACTGCGCGCGGCTCGGGGTGTGTGCTGCGGGGTATGCGGCCAAGAAGTTCAAATATACAAATATAAACACAGAAAAAAATAAAATCCCTGATTTTTTTCACTGAATGCTTCAGGATTAGTGGTCAAAAACAAATCCATATCTCATCTTAAGAGTTCGCTTACAAAATGTTTTTGGTCTAAAAATATGCATTAATGTGAAATTTGGTTAATTTAGTATTTGCTCCTATAAAATTTCACACTTGTTTTATATTGAAACATTAAAGCCATTTAATTTGCCTTTGTTTTTTCACTTTTATGACACGTGGTGGTAGCCAGGAAAAAGAATTTGTGTCTATTTATATGCATCACGGTATATGGTTCAATATAATTATAGATACTTGAACATCTCGGGGTGTGCCTTTAAATTAATATACAGTCATTACCCAGTCCTAAGTAATGGATTTGGAAGGGCGTGTCACCTTGTTTCCAGGAAATTAAATTATCCCGACTCTAGCTCCTAATGGGACGTTAAGGGACCCCAATTGGAGAAAAAGGAAGTATGCGTAATAAAAATACCTTAGCATCCAAATTGATTTTCAATATAAGAACAGGATGGTGAGTACAGGTAGGCGGTAGGCGGTAATTATTTTTTTTCTTCTCATATCAGAATATATGTCTAATCCATTTCATGATTTCTTTCATCTATATCCACTCTGCTTTATTGTTTAATATTTAAAAAGTGGTCCACGGGGCCTTTTATGTAATGCTATGAATATTCAAAAAATAATGTTAATAAAGGGCTAGATAGAGGTCACGCATCATACACGCCAAACAAACTAGTACACGAGATCCATTAATGAATATTAATTCGCAATTTCGTAACATTTTTAAAATAATTACATACGAGGAAGAAACACGCATCGCGTACTAGAACAATTATAACACAAAATGCACAGGCACACACATCTGAGAACAAAATCTCGGACGTATACGCCTGTACGGGGACTCGAACCCCAGATCTCGTGTACTAGTTTGTTGCAGTGTATGATGCGTGAGCCTCGATAGTCTTTATATACTTATACATTGTTGGCTGGCGGGTTAAAAAGCATCTACTCCGATCTCGTACACTGTTGTGTTGTTTACCCCAACCGCTTATCCATGAGTTATCATACCGACCGAATCTCTGTATATCAGGGGACGGTCTGATAGCTAGTGGGTTCGAGCACTCGTCAAAGAAAGCGATGAGTTCTGGGTTTCGAGTCCCCGTACAGGAGCATACGTCCGTGATTCTTTTCTCATAGGTGGGTGCCTGTGCATGTTATGTTCTAATTGTTCTAGTAAGCGATGCGGTTCTTCTCGTATTTAATATTTTAAAATGTTAAACGAAGAAAGCGATTAAGCACAGTAATGATCTGTGTGATAGTTTGTTTGCAGGTATCCCAGGTACAATTAAAAAGAAAAAAATAAAGTAAGAACGGATTACTCGCATGCTCGCCGCTGGATCGGAGTGTAACATCTTGATAACTAAACTAAAAAGTAATGATTCCGTAAAGAGGTTTTGAACTCGTTGAAAGTGTAATCAAAGTATGAGTCCACTCTTCCAATTCCATTTTGCCCTCCCTAGCCACAAATAGCCACAAATAGCCACAAGTCTTGGACCATCCCAAGAGAAGAGGAATGTAAAAAAATCCGAATCAACTTTCAAATCCACATGGGGCGGTGCAGAGCTAAAGGTTAAGTTCCCAAGTCTATTTGTGTACGCCATTAAGTGCTTCTTCAAATACGTTGGCTCTTTGTTAAAGGACAAAGCAGCGATTTGCTGATCCGAAATATCGAAAAAAATCATCAAAATTCATATTTGATAGTTTTGTAACTGGCATGGATGTGCTAAACATACCTGCAAGTGGTTGGCTTGAGGATCGTGTATTATTAAAAAGACAAGCAGTACTTTTTATCGATTCGGTAATTTCTATACGTGCGTATCAAATTCGACTTGAGATCAAAAAAGTCTTTCCCTATGAATATCCAACATTTTAAGAATGATATTGTGCACCATGACATGTTGCCTTTGACCTCAAACACAAATATTATTATCTTTGTTTTGCTATTCGGTGCAAACCATAATCAGCTGTAAAGTGTAGATTTGAGGATGCCACATTGCTCTATGTATATTTGCGGGGAGACGGTATGGACCAAAATTGCACAAATATTTCATTTGTTCATATTTTGTGGTGTTATCTTCATTAAAGCAATTCTATGGAATTGTACTAACTTATACCTGATTTATAAGATAAAAATGCATTTTCACATTTTTTCGATTTTCTCGCATTATCGCTGCTAATCCCTTTAAGTGTACCCGAAAACAAGTCACCCCTAGCCACCCAGCAAACAGCTCGCATTCTCCTCGATAGACGATTACAGTTTGAGCTTTTATTTTTGCCTTTGCTTACAGAAATAATAAATAAGTTGACATAGTTACCTTAGAGGCCACAAACCCCCTCTTTCCAATGATCTGGTCATATATTCCATGGTGCTGTCAGGTAACTCGATTCATATTGTTTTTTTGCCACAATGTGACAAGTCAGCTTGGGACCAAGTTCAATTCCAATCCCATTCACTGGCCAATGACTGAAGTGAGCCGAGGGGAAAAATGGAATAGATTGTGTAGCATTATTGAAACTTGGTCCAAGATCACTTTGTCCATTGTGCAAAAACAATGATTACTCGAGTAACCCATGACCACACATGAACAATTACCTTCTTGGAAGAGAGATATGGTGCTTTACGATGGCATTAAATTATTTTTGATGTAATTTTTTACACCATTACCACAAAAATTGGGGAGAAGTTTTATTGCGTTTTTATTAATACGCCTGTATAAATTATTTTTTGAACTGACCATTATTTTGGGTAATAAAGCCAACAGCTATGCAGCTATTGGATTCGTTGACCTGTGACTTATTTTGTTGGATAACGTGAAAACGAAGCAAACTATACCGTATGTTACATCCTTTAAGCTTGGAAACATTTGCACCTCATGTTATCTGATTCGAAGCAACTATTAACTTTTGACCCATTTACACAAACCAAAATTGACTTTTTCTCACCATTTTTACAGTGTATACCCCCATATAACTTACTCCGAAACTATAACCAACAGATAGTGTAAACCTACTTTTTTTAGAATCTTGTAATGTTGATGAAAGAATTGCCATGTGCTTGTCAACCTGATTGGAGCATTTTAAAATTTTGACCGAACCCTCTTAACCTTGAAACCCTGCAGGAGGGTGTCATTCAGTGGTTTGTAAGTGCTTCCATCAATGTTATGGATATCAATGCCCTAAAGTACTTATGATGTGTAAAACAAATAGCACAATTTTTAATCCTGAAGCTGCACCTCTTTCATTACAAGCCCGACTAATGTGCTGCCGAACCATATTTATTATAACCAAAGAATGGTTTCGTAATGTGGCTTCAGAGATGTGTTCAATTGCTGGCTAGCACATCCCGTAACTACGATCACTCTGACTCTGTCCGAATATAAAATATTCTTGTTTGTATCAAAGCATTTAATGTAGTAACAGAGATGTAGAGATATATGTAGTATATATCACCTATGGCGATTTGGTGTTTTTTGTAAGTCTGTGTGTATGTCTATTGAAATTGTGGTTGATATAACCTCCAATAGCACATACAAACTGAAACATAAATTAAACGGTAGTTTGTTCAGGGGTTGATTTGGAATCAACAGTCACCAACTCTAATTTTCTAGAGTTACGAGTTTGGCTTTACAATTATTTTCATTAAGTATTATTTTGCTTAAATTTCACTCCATTGCTTAATTATTTTAACTGCAGTGATCGGAATTGGTCCATGCATATTTTTTTGACTTGCCACTACTCACCAGATTGTGTCTGTTACCTATTTAAGTTTAATACTTATGCTGATTACTAGTACACCTTAATTCATTAGGCAGTGAATTCCATCCTTTTTGATTACTTGCGCATATGACAGAGCCAGACAGAGCCAATTTTCAATCTGAAAGTCATTTAACATGGAGGTATCGTACACGATGCTTCCCGGTTTAAGTGTTAACATTTTTTGCCTGCAACACAGCTCGGGGGTCTTCTTATTTTGATGATCTCGACTTGTGCTCTAGCCCTCAGCTGGTTATCTCCTGTTTCCTTCCACTTTTTGGACGTGGTAGTACTCCGCTCAATATTGACTATAAAATCAGGAATTCGTTCTTTGATTTTAATCGGACTTCACACAGATTTTTCTCTTCGGAATCAGGAGACGAAATACTACGACACTATTATGGGACATGTATGCCAATTGGATGGTGGAAATTAACTACAGTCAGTATCTTGGATCTCAACCTAACTTGATCTACAAAGCAAGCACAAGAGCCACGACCTAATTCATAGATGTCAACAAACGTTTAAACCCCATTGATTTTCAGTATGTTAAGGATAGTATAGAAGAAACTAGTGTGCGGACGAGCTTGAATCATCTTCAGATCGAACCTCCCTATAGTTTTGGGAAGTGGAAGGCCATGATTGATATCTTAAAGTCGTGCGGTTACGAACAACGTTTTCCCGATGTATTAACCATAGGCGTCAAGAAGAGTGGAACTACATGTTCCAAGCATTTTTTTACGAACATCCGCAAATTGCCCACCCACGGCTCAAGAAATTCAACTTCTTCGACAAGTATATGGCGAAGGATTGACTTATTATACATCTCGAATGGGTTTTTGCGGTCCGCGGATATGCGTCCTTCGAAAACAAAAAAACGCCAATATTTCAGAACGCCAGATGCTCCAAAGAATGTATTGAAAGCTCTTCAAGCAATGTGAAATTTATACTGCTTGTTAAAGATCCAATCAAACGATCAATCTCAGAATTCAAACACAATTCCCACTAAAAATTTAAACCGAAGTATGGGAATAAAAATCAGCATCATGGCATTGGAAATTACTTACGCGACATACGGGGTCCAACTGAAGGCCTTCGGTTTGAAAGCGTAGTACTTCGTCAGAGGACAGTTATACGAAGTGAAGTAATTGATACGAGTTTGTATGCCAAACACACTCAAAACTGGCTTAAGTTACTTCCCCCGGAGAGATTCTTTGGTATGTTGATTATGATAAATTTTTGCTCAGATGGTGTCCTTTGTTTGGCTACAAAAGGTGGAACAATTTCTCGGATTGTGCGCCGTTTTTTCGAAGGGATATGTGCAAATTTCAATATAAACAATGAACTTTGCTTTACGGACCGTGATTTCCTAGACCTTTTCCAGGTATGCCGAGCTTTCTGCCGAAGGCGGAACCTAGTGAGGAAACACTGTGTCAAACTTTGCGATTTTCTTCCAAAAACCACAAAAATGATTCATATGCGCCTAACTAATAATGACATTTAATTGGAAGTGCATATGAAGACACGACATTTGACTGTTATCTGTTATAGGTATCGGACCGCACCACTAAATACTCCCATGGTAAGTATGAATTAACTCAATCACAACCAGAAGATTCATCACCTACGTGGAGCACCCGATGTTGCGGGTGATATCATCACCCTTCAGGCTGGGTTGTGATGTAGTATATTGCATCGCAGTTCCCATAGACTTGTGTACAAAATGACCTCTCATAAACATAATTTTCTCGCCTCTACAGCAACTGGATAATATTTCAAAACTGGATTTTTGGCAAGATGAGGACCATACCTCTTCTCCAAAAACGAAAAAGTCAAATGATAAAAGGAATCGAACATTTGCATGTTTTCAACACGCCAACACCTAATTTGTAAATTTCCGAGAAATTAGAATGCAGTTGCCTCAAAAGCCTCAGAAAATATACAGAAGGGCACAGACAAAATCTTCACCACTAAATGGTTTGTCCAATTAATTAATTTTCAAATTTCATTTAAAATAACTTTAATCACACTTTTATGACTCCACATTTAGGGAAATGGTCACATTTTGATGCCAACACTGTTTTTGTTCTGACGTTGTCTGCTACAACAAAGCACCGAGTTTTTTCGTGGGTGGTTTCTGAAGAGACAGGAAATTTCTGAAGACAACGAATTTTCATACAATGAATGTTATCTATCCGTACAAAAGCCATGAAAGCCATTGAAAACATAGAATGAGTAAAAACTGTCCAAAGCAATGTCTTATTTTTGTCTATCTTCTGAAGATAGCACATTTGTGAAAGAAAGAAATGGTTCCAGAATGATGGGAGAGAAGACTGCAAAAAGAAACCCGATTGGTTTTCACAACTCCTGAGTCCGATTATTTAATTCACAATCATGATAGACAAACTGCTATCAAACATGGCATGAAATACAAATCTTTACATGAACCGAATGCTTTTAAAAAGAGAATCCACCCATTCACATTCATTGGCGGAATTCCAGCCTAAAAGAGAGAGAGACAGGAGAGAAGAGGAGTACCTAAAAAGCACCTTTTAATTTTAATTCTGTGCTTAGCTCACTGAAATAGATTCGTTTTGGACCAATTAAACCAATTGCTGGGGCAACGATTCTATTATATGGCACTTCACAACAATTTTAATCAATCTTGGCTTGCTGTTCAGTATTTTTTATGCAGGACTGACTTACGAATAACATCCAATTAATTTGTGGCCCATGTATTTTGTCCTGTCTTTGCAACTTGATCCTTCCACATTAAAGGGATGAGCGATAAGGCGAGAGAATGTGGAGAGGATTTTTTAGCTTATAAAAATCAAAGATAATTAGGTACACCGTCCATATAACTACTTTGGTGTAGGAACAAAAACACCAAATAGTGAAAAACTGAAATATTTGCATATTATCCCCCGTAAAATAAACATACATCGATTGGTGTCCTCTAAACTTACTTAAACAGCTGATTGTGCACAATATTGCGCGTTAATCGGGATATTCACAGGTATTTTTTATCTGAAGTCGTAATTTTGATACATGACATAAATACAAGTACGCCTTGTTTTTGTAGTACCGATTTTTCAAGCCAACCACTGCAGGTTATGTTAGTACCTCCATGCCAGTACAAAAAACACCAAATCCGATTTGATGATTTTTTTTTCGATATCTCGGATCAGCAAATCGCTGCTTACCTATCCTCGTTAGACAATGCTCGGGATTTACCCAAGCCAGGTCCCATGTGGCAATGTGTCAATAGTCCGGTAGACGTTGCATATCGAAGTCCCATTGATGCATTGAATTCCGCCATTCTGCTGTATGACGTTCTCTGCAGTAGCGCTGACGGAATGAATGGCAATAACCTCTTTGCATCAGTGTGACTTCTATATTAAACGGCTACCTGAGGTCAGGCTAACGATTCATTGATACTCATATCGACCTTTTCCATTTTATTAGATATATATGAGTTTTATCAACGGTTTTTAGACCCATTGCTTTGCTGATTCTGAAACCGATGGACTGCCAGACGAGAAACCTTGATTATTGAGAGAAACGCAAAAAAAAGCAAAATGGCCACCAAAACACAAAACATTCATATGTTTCTCAACACTCAAAAGTTGTAATTTTTCAGTCTGTCTCTTTAAAACATTCATTGTGACTAATTAACATATGATTTCTGTAACCACGCAATCATGAATTCAATATGGCCTGCCATATATAGAGTTTCCTTATCATCGTGATCTATTTGCGATTGCAGTTTGGTAATTTGGTATCTATCCTGGTGTTTTTGACAGCCAAGATTATTAAAACCATAAGAAAATTTTTCAAAATTGATGATCAATTCCTTGATTATATAGCATCCAAGGTGGCTTCCGATACATAAACTGGCTATAATTGATAATAATGTTTAACCTAGTACTTGCTTTTTGTTTAACGTCAATCAATCAGATTTACATACATAAGGCACTCAGAGAAATCGATACATGTAAGATGCCATCCAAGGGGTATCCAATATGGCTCGAAATGGACTAATATTTGGTGTCTTTTTTGGTTTTGGTATATAGGTTTGTTGTTTTGTTTTAGGCATCCATATTGGGGGGATATTTGATGAATAACACCTCAATAGCCCTACTGGGATTTTTGACAATTGTCATTCTCTATATATAGATCTCTAATATCTCTATTATAATTATAAATATATATAATAATATATATATATATAGAATGATTACTCTCACACACGCAGAAGATCAGTACTATCAAAGGTCTTAATCATACCTACCAATCCTACAACCGATGACTTTAAAGTACGATGGTACGTGGACGGCCGTTCTTCAGAACGGCCTTCGCTTGAAAGGCCATTTCCATGAAGAGGACAAAAGATGGATGATGATCCCACACCTCCCGACCCATTCGATAAGCTTCATCCCAAAGTCTTACTGGACACCGAATCCGGGGCAACTTCGGGTTCTAGATGACGCCATCGAACCAGCTAAAGTGAAGTTCAATCATCAACTGCAGCGGAAACGTTACGTTAAGAGACATCACAGGTCCCGAACGTCATGCTCTCAAGTCTCTTCGTGAAAACAACAACATTGTTATCAAGCAGGCGGACAGGCGAGCCGTCGTCGTCTGCGGAAGGACTTCTACCTCACCGAGAGCCAAATAGACACATCTGAATGGCTCATCAGACAAGCTCTTAAAAAGGATCCGCTAACACGCACCAAGTCTCATCAAGGCTAACAGTACATACTTTCATCAAAGGAGAGAACTCCCGCCAATCTCGACCTGATCAACAACAAGCAACGTCGTCTCAGTTTTATATGCTGCCCAAGATACACCACCGAAATAAAACGCGGGACGACCCTTGTATCAGCACATAGCTGTCCGACAACCTTGATCTCACAATAATCTTGAGGATGTCACGAGACCATTGGTGGATCTCTGCCTACCGAAGGATACGTGAAAGTTCACACATGCGCTTCACCTTTGATAGCTTCAAATTCAAAAGGGATGACGCTGTGGGTTGTACTATGGATGTCTCCTCTCTCTACACATCAATTCCACATGATGCTGGACTTAAAGTGCTTGAGCATTTCTTGGAACTACGGAACCACCAAGTCTCCACTACTAGGACGCTCCTACGTCTTTGCTGAACGTACTCCATGCTCAATCATTTCACATTTGAGGATAAGCATTATCTTCATATTAAGGGGCGTTGCACATGGGAACTGAATTCGCCCAGCCTTTGCCTCCTCTGCATGGGGTTTGTAGAACAAAAATTTTTATTCCTACAAAGGACCTTTGTCCAGATCTCTTCCTGCGATATATCGATGATTACTTTGGTGCACAGACATCTGCACGCGTGCTGATTTGAATCATTCATTGACACGTGAAACAGTTTTCCACCCTGCTCTCAAGTTCACCTGGGACATCTCGGAAGACAAAATCACCTCTTGTATCTGCTGTGTCATTACACTATTATCACTACCTCCTTGACCACGTCCATCCCTACAAGACCACGGACGCTCATAACTACTTACTCACTCATCGAGCCATCCACCTAAATGTATGGAATCGATTCCGTATTCACAGCTCTTACGGTTGCGCCGCCTTTGCAGCTCCGATGAAATGACTTCAAGAAACAAGCCGATCAAGACTG
>JAMKCH010039463.1:0-14223 GCA_023653785.1 Ophioderma brevispina | reverse complement strand
TGTTCATGCCTTGATATGTATTGTTTAATGATATTGTTTTTGGATTCTTATCCTGTAGCTTTCTATTTTGTTTTGCAGTACCCATCGTGAAATCAACATGGGGTCAATATGCCCACAATATCATCTATGTGAGTGATGTTGAGGATCCATCCATACCTACCATAGCTTCTGGAGTGCCTAATACAGAAAGAGGTAGGCACATGGCCTAGTATTTTGATCATATCCCTATGGCAGGAAGTAATAAGACATATGATCATGAAGATTATTTATGGTGTTTGGGTTGTGCAATGTTGTGAACGTGACATAGGAAGCAGCAAGAAACTTAGTACAGGGAGTGGGAAGTCTGGCTGCCTGATATCAATTAAATTTGTAGCAAACAATATGCCTACTAGATATCATTGTCATTCAAGACCCCATCCGTTTTTATAGGCTGCTAGCATAGCTAGCAGGACCACTTAGCAATCCTTTGTGCACATATATGTGTATAATGTATGTATGTCTCACTAAAATGTTAAGTTTTTGTATGGAATGGCCCACAGCTTATATTCTTTGAATATAGTGAGCACGAAAGCTGAGAACGGCAAAATTCTAGTTTAAGATTTGACCGCTGTCACCCAAAGACCCTATCTTTTGTAAAAAAATTCACCCATACCCCCTACTTTTTAGAAAATTTTGCAAACAATTTACCAAAGACCCAATATTTTGGAAAATTTAATAAATTTGTCACCTAAAGAACCCTTATTTATGGGCAATTTGGCAGTCTCTCACCCAACGACCTCAATTTTTTCATGTCCTGTTTCAAACCAAAGTTGAGGAAACTAAGTTAATCATTGAGGTACCAAAAATATAGCTTCTATTACCTCTGCTGACCATTGTTCTAAATACAGCTCTGTGATTTGTTCAAACACACCACATGCCTGTGTCAACATTTTAATATTGGATTGTGAATGTGTTTGAATCAGCAGTATAATGCATTTAAAGCAGTGTGTTATGCAGAACTCTGCATGTTTTTTTAGCAATATGCATTAGTCCTTTGTGCTATGAATTATGCTTGATCCATGAGCACTAGGCCAACTTGTATTGTCTTCACACTTTTTAACAACGAAAATGCATTATTAGTACCTCATAGAATATATAATAATTCTATGGTGTTAGTTATGAACATAAATAATGTTATTTAATGTGTTATATAATAATTCTACGGTGTTTTACACACGTTTTTCAACACTGTTCTTCAAACCTGGAAGTTCTGTTCTTCAAACCTGGAAGTTGAGCTATGATGTCATCACTCCTCATCAATATTCATATATTCGATCGCGACTTCAGGCATCATTTTGATGACGTTTCACGAACAGGTAATAAATATTCATATTCACTTTCGCTGACGTATTGTTGACTTTTGCATAAGTGATTAGCTTTAGTGATCTCATTAACTCCTAAATAATTTAGATATTCATCGCGTACGGCTGTAAACAAAACGTCATTCTGGAAAAAAATTGAATATTCATACTCTTGTGTTAGCTTATGAATATGGATAATTAGGTTGATGACGAGTTATGGTGTACTGTGTCAATAATACGTCGAATGCAAAGTGAACGTGAAAGGGCACAACGAGAATCAGATGCATGGAATACAGATAACAAACGACCAGTTAGTTTTACGGCATAGGTGAAATAGCGATATTTTATAGTTATATAAAAGCTTAACTTTTATTATTATTAAGTTGATCGTCACCAGTGTATATTTCTGTGAGTAGAAAATCATTCATGACAGTGACACCAGAGAATTAATGTATATTCTGAGAAATACTAGTAAGGACAAAAATCGCCGGATAAGAAGATAAGGAGGCCTCCTATAATCATCATAGTTATTTCACCATCAATTTTGAGTTGGTATTTTTACAACACTTTAATCATTTGGCCAAGGGTGTTTTTTTATCCCCAAAATATGCTTGTATCAAGAAAAAATGAGAAAGTCCATACACTTCCGGGGCCTGCTGTCTGGAAAAAGCAAGCCTTATAAGCATGCCTCCTTTTCTTTACCCATTTATTACTTAAATGACAAAATGAAGATGTGGCATAGCCTCTTTGTATGGAGCTTGTATCCGTGCCTAATGGACCTTTTGTTCTTCAGGCTACATAAGGCAGCCTTCAATACATACCCAATAACCCATCATCTTATGCTTGCTTCAGAGTAGGATTATATACTCGTCTCACATCGATCAAACTCCTGAATACAACACAATGGCCAAAAAAAAAAGCCTTGCCCATGAACGCGCATATTATATCATGAGCCCAGTTTAACTCACTATCTCCAATCGCATGGCGCAGTTTAATAGCTTTCAATCACCATGATAATTGATCAAATATACACACCCTGTTGTTTAGTTGATTTATTATAACCCAGAACACACCATGCTCCGTTTGTTTTAACATGTGGCCCGATCCAAGGCTACACGGACTGAGCCCCTTGGTAGATTAGCATGCTTTAAACCTCATATTTTATGTGGTAGGGTATGTCTGTAATGAATTGCTTTTTTTGGGCATTCCATTTAGTGTTCACACCGTGGCCCCCCAAGAACCACAAAAATGCCAAAATAAGGTCTTTCCTTTCCCCAGCCCCAGAAAAACCAGAAATGCAAGTCACATATATGTTGCTAAATAACACATCTCACATCTTGCAAAGCGGCATTGTGTTCTTGGGGGAAAAGGGTTCATATTTGGAAGTTTTCATTCCCATGACGCCTTTATATAAATTTACTTAAAAGCGACTTTTTGGGAATTTCTGTAAAGTTGAACTTTGGGAAAAAACAGCAAAAGGTAAACTTTTGAGTATGTGGCTTTATAATTATGGACGTTTCAAATTCACAACGTTCTCATGAACTATAGAGGGATATAGGGCGTCTCCATTCCTATCCGCGTGTCCTTTACATGCCAAATAAAAAACAACAATACCACCAGCCTGTGCTCATCTTGGATCAAAACACTTTTATATATTTTACCTAAAAGGTAAAATAATTGTTGTTGAATATAGTTATTTTACCCCTAAAGGTCAAATATTGTTGTTACAATATTATTCTGAGGAACAAATAGACATAAGGGGGTTTTGTATTCATCGTATTTGGTCAATAATTCAGGCATCTGCAGGTTTTTTAAGGGGTGTGGGTCTTTCAAAAAGTGGATCTTTCTTGTAACACCTAATCCCAATCCCCTAAAAATGACCTTTGTTGGACTTTTGGACTTTCTGTCAAATTCTGTAATTTTAGACCTTTTGATAAAGTCAAATCAGCAAAAAGTGTACCTTTTTCCCCGTTTGTAGAATTTGGGGGTGCGACTATGCCTTACACACACCTTTCCTAACTGTCAAATAAAGTGAATTGAAATAAAGTATCTGCCGTGACACTAAAATGACACGATAGTTAAATACCAATACCATCCTCCTCCTAACTGCCAACTGGCGTGTCTTGTTAATCCATCTACCAAAAAAACGTTCAACGTAAAAAACCACCAAGTTTAAAGAGTACGAGCCGTATAAATTTAATAAATGTTAAAAAGAGCAGCAATACTCAAGTGCGTCTGCCCAATTGGCAAACTTGGTCCATTTTCTTCCCTTCCCTAATTTCTTTGTTTAGAACGTTTGTGACATTTAAGGAACCATAATCATTATAGACCAAATTGTTGATTTAAATAAATCCACTGCATTTTTTCTTAGGTTATTATTGGCAGTTTGAGTTTGGATTAGTATCCCATTTCTTTGTGTAAAGGGCGTCTTGTTCTTACTTGAATACTTTTCAAATTTGTATTTCTTAGTTGCGTTTTTTTTCTTGCTTGTTGTCATGTTGTTGGAGATGTATTTTTCAATCGGAATAAAGCCCATTCTTGTAACCTCAAGTGTCGTCCCACTGACAAATGTTTTTTCGACGGATCTGCAGTCGACTGTTCTATAGAAGGTAAGTTGGTATGAGTTTCTTGGAGAGAGAACACCTATGTTTCTGGGTATTGTAACCAGTCTTTCTTGAGATACCCTACAGAGAAGGGTCACTAAAGAACCATAGGAAGGGTCCCGCTGCTCTGGTTGTCTCACGAATGAAGAGGGTTGTTTTTGAACCCGGCATTATTGCATTATCACCTCTAATCATGAAAGCTATAAATATATTCTGGGCTGGTTTTGGAGTTGATGGTGGAAAACTGATATTTTCTTTTGCATTGTAGAAGAATTGGGACAAGTTTGCCATGGGGCAGACGCACTTGAGGGTAAAAATACTTGTGTGCTCTCTTAACATTATTTAACTTTATCCGGCTCGTACTCTTTTTAAAACTTGGTGTTTTTTTACGTTGAAAACGTTTTTTTTGGTAGATATTCCTTTTATTTTTGTGACAATCAAATCGCTATCACAAATTTGAGATTTTATATAAATTTATATATTATGGAAATAAACTTTTAACGTGTTTTTTGACATGAATATTTCCTTCAGTTACTGAGATATTCAGATTTTTTAAAAGTTGTCGTCGTCAATTTTAGGCCTTTTTCACCAAAAATATAATTAAAAGGGCATAAACTTGTGGAAATGTATATTTGTCATTTTGGTCACTTTTGGTGATAAACCCTTGTATTTTAACATTTTACAAAAAGATTGAGTTACTACTACTGCTTTGCATTTAGGAAAAGACGTATTTTACCAACAGAATAACAGGTGGGTTCCTAAGGAAACCGCATGTTAATTTATACGATAAGCTTATAAAATAAAGATGCATCCTCGAATCCTTTAAACTGGCGAAAACCGGAAAACCCCCCAACCCACACGCTGAAAATAACTAAACACTAAATTTGACAAGCAAAAGGGCTATTCATGCTTTTTCCTCCTTGAAAGTTGCATCTCTGCAAATATTAAACATTATGGGTCCGAACAGGTAAAATTTACAAAACGAAGCAACGCAGAATTTCACAACACCATATTAGCCTTTTGGCATTAAAATTCTAATTCCAATTTATTATGAAATACCTGTTAAATCTTACGGGAGTGTACGCAAACCATCTAGCCAGATGACAAATCTTTTGTTAGAGACCTATTTGGAATATACACTTATTTGTAACCAAGAATACACATGACTCCCTACTTTTGTGCATGGAATGTTGAACTATATGAACTGTGTCACTGGTACAGGTTATTTACGATGATATTAAAGGAAATCTCAATAAAAAATCAGTACTTTTTTCACATGATTCTACTATATCAATGAAATTAATCATCTCCACTAAAAAGAATGATAGCAACCAACGGAGACTTACTATATATAACAACTTAATCAATAAGTCGAAAATGGTAAGCTCGACAGGACTCGACCACTGAACACCCCAAAATCAATACTTTCCTTATCTTGACCAGCGGGACATCAAAGGTAGCTTAGAATATTCGTGAATTGTATTCCCTTGAAACATTCCCGAGAAGTTTCAACGAATTTTAGATGTTGTATTATGAATTGATATAGGGGCTCTGACAATGCAAGAATACATCGCATATTTGGTGTGCTTGTACGGGCCGCTTCCCCTCTTGTCCCCCAGGAGCTCTAGTTTATTGCTCGTTTTCCCTGAATAAATTTTAACTATTTGTCTCTGGTAATGAAATAAATAGCGCTTCTCATACAATAGACTGCAGAAATTTTCCTTGTGATATAATTTTTGGATTCAAATTGAGAAAAGCAACCGTATTTTAATAATCGTTCTCATTTTCCGTCCTAGGTATTACTTGTTAGATAATTTTTTGTTAAAACTAATACTTCAAAGACCACCTAATCTATTTGTTCTGAATATTCCATTGTAAAATCGACACTACAACCTTGGTGTTTCTCCTGCACATACGAATACTACCAATTAACATAATACTTCCCTATCAGTTTCAACAATGGTCAGGGTGATCGTTGTCTACAAATTAAGAGAATGATCACCAGAACCGAATACTAGCATAATTTTAATTAATAACCCCAGAAAGTGTGCCACATTCGGACTCGAACTGACAACACCAGACTAACAAAGTAAAATAATGACGCAATGGCTTAGACCGCTGTGCCACGGAGGAAGCTTTGCTAAATAACAACGCGAAGTGTTTATATGCTAGTGAGAGGTTCATTTAGTGATGTTGACCCAAAAATTTCTTTTAAATTGATTTTTTGTATGAAGGTCAAGTATTTTCAATGTTAGCAGTAAAGGCACATCATGGAGGATAAAAAGAAAACATGTACTAAATTTTGTCCATATTAATGTCGTAATACAGGCTGGGGGGGAGGGGGTGTGGGGGGTTTTTGTGGGGATTTTTTAATTTTACCGTTTTTTTTTAATGTTTCACATTTTGCCACTAGTAATCGCTATACATGACCGTTTGAAAGAATTTCTAACTCGTCGTTTCGTTTTGTCTAATTCATATCTGCTCATGAAATGTAACCAAATAACTTCTGAAGGGTTGAAATTAATGCTTAGCTATTGTATGACTTAGTTTAGCGGTTGGTCGTAACGATACTCCCACTTGGTTTTACTATCAAACACACGCCTTCAAACACAGGGACTTTGTTTCTGATAATCTACTCACGGTGTGTTTTGCTTGTATCATGATGTTCGAATGCTTTTTTTTTTTTTTTTTTTTTTTTTAAGTTTCTTATTTTTTTTTTTTTTTTTTTTTTGGTTGGGGGAATGTTTGAACTATAAATTAATTCTCTTTCATTCCAATATAACTTCAATGGCCAAGGTGACCGTAAGTAAGAAAATGATCTTACTTTCGTGCAATTTTAATGTGCTGAAAGGCGTGGGCTACCGCTGGACTCGAACCGTCAACAAGAGACTATCCAAAAGGTAAAATCAATAACGTCCAACGCTTTGACCGCTCGGCCACGAAGGTAGCTTATGCATGTACGATTGTTGATATGTACTAAGTTTGGTGATTTTAGTTAGTGATGTTGAAACAAAAGAAAATCCCTTTAACTCTTTTCTTTGCATAGAGTGAATTATATCTTCATATTATCACTACAGTCACATCATGAGGATACTAGAAATTATTATTAAGTTGCACTATTCCATTTCGTAATAAAGGCTGTCGTTCGTGAGACCACTTGTAAAGTTCGCACGTTGCCACTAATAAGCATTCTCATGACCGTTTGAAGTACTTCTAATTCTCGCTTCCGTTTCTTATTTCATATGTTACACATAAAAAAAAATGTGGCCAATTACTTTTTGTGGGTTGAAAACATGCTCTGGTGGTGTATTGCGAGCGGTTAAGTGATTTTGATTATAGTGCCACCTAGTGCTATTTCTCGTCAAACGCGCGTCAAACAAAGGGAAGTTTTTTTCTGTTTAATAACTCACGGTGTGTGTTTCGTTTGTATCTTGGCCTGTTTTTAAATGGTTTTTTGGTTGTTTTTTGGGTTTTTTAGTTGGTCTTTTTAAACTTGGTGACACACTACCGTGTGTCTTAATAACCCAATGAAGCATTCATTTCTCTCTCTAGGTCCACTGTGTAAACTCTGGCAATATTCCAATGTTCAATACGAATTCTGAGTATTCAAAGTACAACTGGCTAATTGTAAACATGATGACAACTTGTTAAGGGTTAGTTCTTACAAGTTTGCTCTTTCTGGGTTTGATATAGGTTGCTAATTTTTACTTACTGGCGTGTATTTTCGTGGCTGGCTTACATGTCATATACCTCTGGATGAACTACACCAATCTGCAATCTGAGAGAGTGTTATTTTGGCAAGAACCTCTCAGATTGTTTCAAAACACAAAAGATGTGTAGTTATCCAAGCACAGCACATCATTATCACTCCTTCTTCCTCTATTGGCCACATCCTCACGCTCATGCGAACTGGCACTCATTTCCTCTTTCACTACATCCATAAACTTCCTCTTGACCTTCCTCTCTTTTTTTACCTGACAACTCAATCAGGTGGGTGAAACTGTGTACAAAATGCCCCAAAACGATTTGCAGGTGTAGTAATAGCACCACCATTTTCAATAAGACACCTAATTATTTATGCAGTATGACATAGACCAGGAATGATGTAGTGGCACAGCACAATGTACGACCGGCAATCCCTGAGTCACATATTTCATGCAGCATGCCTCCACTTCGTTGATCGAGTGTCCTGTCCCAATTTAGGATCCTGACTCAATCCTCAACATCTTTCTCCTTATATACCCAGCATCCATTCTTTGGACATGCCCAAACCATGTCAATCATCCCCTCTCTCACTCTATCCACAAAAATGTCCAACCACTTACTCATTTCTAATTCGGTCTATTTTTGTCACATCCAAAGAAAATATCAACATCTTCAGCCCTGCCACCTCTAGATCATTTACCTGCCTTTGTTAGAGAAACTCTCTATGCAAACCATATACGACATTGCCGACCTCCCTACAGTCTTATACACTTTAAAAGGTGTAACAAAAGATTTTGAGACATCCACATAAGGTGTCATAAGTTGTGATTTCATATAGATTAGACACTCAAAAGATTTCTTGTGTTTTGGTACAGAAATGCCTTAAAAGTGAAAACAAAAGGTGATTTTTATATGCTTCTATTTCAATATAAAACATAGGCTGAATTTTCTGTTTGCTCCTATAGGAAATTACAAATTTCACAATTTTTGTACCAAAGAAATAATTCTCAGTTTAATCCTTTCAGATGGGGATATTTTTGTTAGAAAGCTTTACATTAGTGCAAAATCAGAATTTTCACATTTTTTAGGGATACCTGTTATGTGAAATCTTTCATTGCACCTTTAACTTGTAAAGGTGCCCCACCTGAATACAACATATACTTTTCTCTGTGTCATAGGAAGGGCTATCACCAACATACTTAAATTCCAAAATTCCATTTGAATCCGACATACCATTTTAATGTGAGCTGTAATTGTGTGTATTACAAAAGCCCATAGCGTACTATACAAAATATTTTCCGGTTACCATAAACAAACCATATTTTAGTTTGTGGCATCCAAATGGGAAGGAAGTCAGTCAAAATATTTTGTAAATGGTATGAGAAAAATACAAGGTTTCTAAAAATCACAGGTGCAATGGTGGGGTCGAGGCTGAGGATCGGGTGGTGCCCTTTTATCACAGATCACATTCTCCTCCATCCACTCTAACCTGCTTGCACTCTCTTCTTAGGTGAAACTTAAAGGAAATTAATGTAACTACATGTACATACTATTATTTTGTATCATCCAAATAAAGCAATTGCAATTTTGAAATTTTAAATGTTTGGCAATTATTTTGGCATGTATAGGCAGCTACTATGGGCAGCTTCCAGGAAAGGATTATAGATTGGGTGACCACTTGTTTTAGATTTTAAATTTCATGCTTCATGACAAGATCTATAATACTGATACTTTTTTCTTTACTACAGTGTTGCCAGAATACAAAAAACTACTATCATGTTACAACGCTGAGGATGAGGTAGTCCTAGGTGAACGATATGGCTATGGTCACATGGGTGGTTATGGCTATGATTATCTTACTGGCGGTGGAGGGTAAGAGTCATATGTACATTGTTAAAGAATTGATGTGGTTTGTGTCAAATCTACAAGTAGGGACCAGATAGCATTCAACATTTGGGTGGGTGATGACATCTTTTGTGGGTGATCCATGAATCAGACATTGTCTTTTGAGGCACGCGCCGCGAAGCGCGCAGTACGCCGCATCTAAAATGCTTTGAGTCGGAGCGATTTTTCGCGCAGCTTGTTAAAAGCCGGCTGCGGGTTTTCTTCCTTCGTATTGAGCCGGCAACCCAGCCAAAATATTTCCTTGGCAATATTAAATGATAAATTGATAACAGAACACTAGCTACCAGTTACACGCAATTTTCAAATAGGTGATGGTAAATCGTTTCGGAGCAAAAATCTGCGGTATTAACTCCACAAATGTATCGGAACTCCAATGGAAATACCGCATGGCCGGTGTGTGTCGAAAAATTGAACACGGACTAGTGTACATAATGCATGAAGTAAACGTCGTAAAAATTTAAAGCCTTCGCCACTGTTAATCGACGTGGGTGTTTTGATTGAGCCGAGTTTTAATATGGCACCTCGGGCGAAAGAAGTTGAGGGGGCTTACAAACCTTACGGGAGTAAAATTTAGATATTTTGACATCAAGAAAGAAACGAGAAACGATAGGTGGTGGTACCACCTTCGTGGTCAAATGATTGAAACTATGCACGAAATAGTTCAAAGAAAATCCGGGAAAGAATTGAAAGGGGCGGGGCAAAGGCGTCGCTCGATTACAAGTAAGACATACTGCAGTGAACACGTTGATGGATACGTTATCAAGCATCGGGAATCGCCATATTAATAAAAACGTGAGCTACTCCCACTTAGTAAGATTAATTCTGATTAAATATGACTGACTGCTGCCGACTTGTTACTGATCTGTTTGACTGTTCGTGCCTGCCCCAGTTTACTCTCCCTAGTTTAGACTTGAGATCCCTTTTCAACATAACAAAAACAAAACTTTCCACTCATGTTCAAGGTTCAAAGCCTGGGTGATTAATTACTTGAAAATTGATACACTGAATGATAAACATCTACATCATGGTAATTGAAAATCTGGAGTGATAGTTAAGTGATGTAAACTTTACTTGATTACTACTTGATTGCAGTAGTAAGGGACCCAATCAATACTCAACCGGCGGGGCATTTTCCGTGGCCGGTTCCAGAGGTTCATATAATACGCTCAATCTTCTGAATCCTGTAATCCGATTAAGTAATTTCAGCAAACTCAATGAATTAATGGTTGAACCGGCGCGGAGCCGGGCAGGAACCGGAGAAAAACCCGCGAGCTTGGGTATTGACATTCGTCCCTAATAACAATGCTTATTGTACACCTGAATTGAAAAATGCACGAGCTTTAACTGCTTCTGGTCCCAACTCAGTGTTATATTCAGCCGGTGTCCTGTTGCTGTGCGCTCTTATGCTTTGTAAAAAGCTCTTCAGCCAGAAGTTGGGAGCTTTCAAAAGCTCTTCTGCAGCTCGCCTCTAGGAGCCAAGATGAGCCTTTTATGCTCCTCTGAAAATTTCAAACACCGACACCGGTCGTCTGTGATTAATTTATCAGAGAATAATAAAATTCCAGGTGACTGGTGTGTGAATCTATTCATTACAATGACTGAAAATCAATAATATCTCACTAGTTTCACTATAATGATGTCATGGTAGTGTATTCTTTTTTATTGCCCTGTTTATTGGAATGAATGTCACATAAAAGATTTGGGTAGGTTTATCATCTTCATTTCCTGGGAACCTTTAAGAAATGAGGGTTTGTACTGTGAATGTTTGATATGATAATGTAATGATTACACTCGGCTCATATTTTCTTGGCATGACATACACACAGTGACTAGGGTTGTAAATTCAGTGTGATACTAAATTTTGGGAATAAAAGCAAGGTGGGAATAGTACTCGATTTTCTAATCGTATGTGTCCTGTCTGGGGATGTAACCTGTAACCAAAAATTTTTGAGTGAAGTTAATTTTGTTGGAATGTGGCCAGTGGGTAGCAACTTTCAGTGTGTTGTAATAGTTTAAATCTACGCATAATTTGTGCAGGACACTTGATAAAATTGTCCTTATGATAGTCTCTGAATAATCATCTTATTTTAGCTAAATTATTTTTAATGCGAATTTAAAATGATCTTTCCAAAATAGCTACAAACATGGGCATTTGAGGTTGGATTCTTAAACCTTTGTGCAGTATGGGAGATTGTTTTATTATCACTACCTGAATGTTTTTAGTTTTATGTGCATTGTTGCTAAACATATTTTTGTGCAACAAAATCCACCTTACGAAATGACGATGTCTGTCTGGATAGATGTGTGGATGGATGTCGTCGCCCCTTTAACTACATTGATGTGATTGCTTGAGACATCCAGCAGGATCCATCTGACATCCCCAACTTAATGACAAACAGGACATTTGGCGCTACATGGTGAACAGCATCTCGGCTGTGGCCGTTAGATAGATAGATAGTGGATGGATTAATATCTGTTTGTCTAAACTGCACAAAAAGGTCAACATTTGCCCATTTTTTTAAGGCAGGAAGACACATAGGGATCGCTTTGTCCACTGTTGTTGTAGTTGATGTAGTCTGTTGTTGATGTAGTCGGCTGTTGTGAAAAAGGGTTAACATTTGCCTGTAATATCCACATACTTCAATGGATTTAAACCAAACTTTCATAGGTGCAATGTGGGATCCCTCATTTGTGTGTGAGGTCAAATGTTACTTACCAAGGTCAAAGGTCATGTGAGGTCAAATTGTAAGATAGGCTAAAATGTAAAATTGACCTCAATTGAAAAGTCAAAGTTCAATTGGAACCTAACTTGGTTTATGGATATTACACGCAAACCCTAATCTGTTTATGAGGTCAGAGGTCACAAGTCAAACGTAATTTGAGGCCAATCATTCACAAACCGTGATGGCAGGCAACACTAGCGGTCCGAGGACTGTGATATTTTTTTCTTGAGGAGCTGTAGTAGCCAAACCTAGGTATATTCTAGGATGGTAGAAGTCCCTACCAACCATGTCATTCATTCCCCAGGGTCCTCCCCTGGGTCTGGCAAGGGGATGGGGAAATATTTAAAATGTCAACAATTCACAAAAAAGGTCAACATTTGCACATATTTTCTTTACTAGATAACTATAGTAGCCAAATCTAGGTGTATTGTAGCATTTCTGAAGCAACTAAGGCATTAAATCATTCTCTCACTATCCTTTCCTTGGTTTAATGGGGTTGGGGGTGGGAGTAGTAGCAATCCGTCAATATCGCCATTGGCAGTTGACCAATTTTTGCTAAACATGTGGATGTCTGCCCCCAGCTGTAGGAACCAATACTATTCCCACCCTAATTGCTTTTCATTTTATCATGTATCTCTTTTCATTTAATTGAACTTAAACATCCTTGTTTTTTTCCCACCCTCCTCGTAGAATGGTGTTCAGTCGAAAAGCTATTGAAAATCTCCTCGATAATGGATGCCGCTGTGGTAAAGATGAAGATCCTGATGACATGATCATTGGCATGTGTACCAAGAGATTTAGCATTCCAGTCACACACTCGCCACTCTTCCACCAGGTAATTTATCTAACTCATTTTGTACTTTCATTGTACGAATGGGACATAGTGCTGTAATATTATACAAATATTGACTGCTATGAGGGGCATGGTTGAAACTATAGGCCCAAGGTGATCTCAAAACCATAATATGCTCCGAGGCGTAAGCCGAGGGGCATAGTATGGTTTCGAGATCACCGAGGGCCTATAGTTTCAACCATGCCCCGAATAAAAAGCAGTCAATATTTGTTTTATATACCGAATATATAGATTCTTGTCATCTGATTGGTTTAAAGAACATTCTAAGCCAGGATTCTTTAACAAAGTTTTTTGGCTGTTTCTACTTGTTGTAGATATTTACCACACAGTGCTGGAAGTTGAATGTGGTTGGTTTGTTTTCTGCCATTTGGCTGCTTGTTGTGTTGATGTTCACAGGCACCATCACCGTGCCAGGAGAATTTGTTATGTCTTGCAGTATCAGCTCAAGGTCAGCAAGTTCCTTATCGTACTCACTATTATTTGTTAGCAGCAGATGTAGAAGGAATTTCTGCATGAGGTGCTTCTGATGTTGGATTAATGGTTGATGCTATTGCTTGACACATTTCTTCCTTCTTTGCCTCACTGGTCCTAGCATAGTATTTTATGCTTGCTTCTGAGTGGTGCCCAGATACTGTCATGATGTCGCGATCTTTGAATCCAGCTTGATTCAAGGTAGTGCAACTAGTCGCCCGTAGGCAATGATTTGTGTACAACTGTGTACCAGCTCTTGATGATATGGATTTCATCTTGTCTCCAAGGGTATTCTTCCCGAGAGGAACATTACAATACCACGGGCCTGACTCGGATGTACTTGACGCCTCGGTTTTTGCCAAAACCACTGGCATTCTGGATGAAGCTTTGCCACATAGAGCAGGAAAGACGAAACAGGGCAACGTGGACCTCCGGTTTGCATCATGATACCTCCTTGGCTTTTCTCGGTGTCTTCCCCACGATTATTCTTAGTGAGGGCATCTCTGAGAGTGATGTAGCATTTCTCCCCTTGCTCATGAATTTCAAAGCTTTCACGCGTCATGTCTCGTAAGTTCTCCCTGCCACGATTGCAAAAGTACAGCATTATATCCAGGAACACCTTG
>JAMKCH010039462.1:0-25670 GCA_023653785.1 Ophioderma brevispina | reverse complement strand
CGGTAGATCCCGCCATCTTAGAAGACAACATTCCCACTGACGCAACAACTTCCTTACATCCTTTGTTTCTTTCCTCATCTGTCCACTTTTCCAATGCACCAACAATTTCCCGATGACATTATCTGCTTCTTGTAGTTTCGCCATGTCAGTGTTTGAAATACTTGGTATTTTTGTAAATTGAAGCCGTTGGTGCTGCACCATCAGTTCCACTGAGTTACTGCATCTCTTCTAGTATGAGGGTTTCCTCTATTCTGGAACGCAGTGTCTCGGGGACTAAGGTATAGATCCTCCTTCTACTTTGACACTCTCTTGACTCACAGTAGTGGATAACTCCTCCAATCGATGCACTTCCTTACCATGATCCACCTTTCTACTTAGAGCATCAGCATTGGTGTTGGTCTTGCCAGGTTTGTATTTCATGGTGAATTGTACTGGGCGAGTTCTGCCTGCCACCGCATCTCTGTAACACCAAGCCTGGGCTGTGTACTGTAGATAACTAAGTGGATTGTTTCTGTAATTACTACAAATTCAGCGCCGATGAGTAGGTCTCTAAATTTCTCGGTCACAGCCCAACGTAGTGCACATAGCTCTAGCTTCATGCTACGGTAGTTATTCATGTTTTTTATCTCGTTTGGACGCAGCCCCCTACTAGCATAGGCGATGACAACATTCTTACCATCCTCTTTCTGTTGTGAGAGTACTGCGCCAAGACCATAAAAACTGGCATCACTTTCAAGAATAAATGGTCGCTTGAAATCTGGATAACCAAGGATTGGGGCGGTAGTAAGACGTTCCTTGAGCTCCTTCATGGCAATTTGTGCATTCGTCATTCCAAGCTTCAGCTACCGGTGGTTTTTTGGTGGGCCTTTAGTATAGCTTTTTTCTTCTTCTTTGACGTACTCCCAGAAGTGCATGTAGAGGAAGCCTATTTTGGATATCCGGCACAAAATCCCGGTAGTACCCTACACAAGCCTAAAAATCCCTCAACTCGGTTTCGGTGGTTGGAGTTTTCCATATTCTAACCTCGATCTTCTCCGGTCGGGGGAGATCTCCTTCTGACACCAAATGGCCTAAGAATCTGAGCTTCTCCTGGAACAAATTACATTTCTCTGGCTTGACTTTCAATTAAATTCTTCCAACCTCGTCAACACCATGTCCAGCCTTTCCAGGGTTTCCTCATTGTAGCTTAGCTCTGCCAAGACGAGATATATATCGTTCCATATAAATATATATATATATATATATATATATATAATATATATATATATATATATATATATATATATAGATATATATATATATATATATATATAAACAGTTTGGAAGTTTTTAATCTCCGCATGCTAAAGTCCATTAAGCGCATGATGTTGCAGGGGCGTTGCAAAGCCCAAATGGCATACGAACAAATTCATACAACCCTCCTGTTCCTACTCTGAATGCGGTCTTCTCGCGATCTCTTTTGGATATTGGAACTTGGTGGAAACCATGCGCTAAGCCAAACTAACGAAGTACTTAGCTCCTTTCAGGGCGTCAAGTGCTTCTTCAATCCGTGTCAGGGGGTAAGGCATCTTTGTGCGTCTTTTGGTTAACAAGCCTGTAATCCACACAGAGGCGGAGTGATCCATCTCGCTTCCGCACAAGGACAACGGCTGAGGCATAGGGACGTAGACCTTTTGAATTATACCCTGTTGAAAGATACTTCTGAAGGTACTCCCTCACTTCATCCCATTGATGAGGAGGCATCCTCCTATGGGTGACACGCACCGGAATGATCTCATCAAGACTGATTCTGTGCTCTATCTTGCCACAAAAAACTATGTCAAAATCACCCAGGTGAAGCGGTGGTAATGTTTCTCTATGAGAGCTTCCAACTTTTATGAAGTTGGCCGCATCAGAAGTAACTATGTCAGCAACACAGTCATCCGATCCAATAAGGATCCCGTTATTGGACTCTGCGAGCAGGACTTGAACATACTTCTCTATTCACCACTCCTCCTCGCCTCATTGACGAATCGACATGCCGGAGTGGTTTCTGATTTCAATCGTGATCTCGCTACTGGGTCCGTGGCAGTAATATATATGTCAGTACTTGACAAATTCATCATTTGAAATTGATGATCCCTGTGCGTTCCACCTTCACCAATTTGGAATCACAGAAAGCCCCGTTTGAAGGGTGGAGGTTGTGAGCATGGTTTTCATCGACGAGAGCCTCTGGTATCACACACATTTGCTGGCAGTTGTGCTTCAATCATTTGACACTTCTAGCTGGTATCAGAACGAGTCGATTTCCAGCCACACGGACCTGGGCATTCAACTCACTCACCGATGCAGTCTCCTCTTCATAGAGAGCCAGGATATGTGCCCACTTGCGTCCCTCTTCAGGTATTTCAGAGATCTTTGAAATGAAGTCATCACCTAACTTCTGCTCCGTTAGGGCGTTCCTCATGTCTATAAAGATATTGGACCCTATGACGCCTGGCACTTTCCTCTTCCTTTCTGCGATCGGGGAATTTGTCGGGTCCGATACAAGAAACCATAGATTCTTGAAGACTTTACCAAGGACTTCATCGATAGCTCAATGTAACCAAATAAGGAACTGCCCAATCCCTGCACCGGAGATACGGATGTAAGCTGAGACGTCCCAGGTTTCCACATTAGCAAGGCCCACTGTTTGTAGAATGACTCTGTAATTGTAGAAACTTGGCCCACAGAGTCAAGTAGACAATTCGGGTTTAAACTGACATCCAATCGCCACCCTACGGGTAACTATGATTCTGGGCACTCACTACCGGCTTGATGCAATATAATGAGACCTCCCATTAAATCACACGCAGTCTGGCCTCGAAGGCAGTTCTATTCGTTAAAGGAAGCCCGGGTCTGGTGGAGAGATGGTTTGTTGTCTTCTCGGTCCAAAGTTGTTTTCTTTGGTTGGTCACAATTCCTGAGATGTGTCCTGGTTTGTTACAATTGTAACAAAGGCGAGGGCAGGAGGGCTTCATGGTTACATTGACATCAAGCCTCGGATTCCTTTTGCTGGGCTCTTAACGTCGTTCTCCTTGTTGTTTCAGAAGCTCCAATATGTTGGTATCTGCACAAGCCATATTGATGGATGCTCCTTCGGTTTCCTGGAGCGTAAGATATCCGAGGCCACATCAATCGCTCGATTCGGGTTCAAAGAAGGTCAGGACGGATATTGCATGATTCAGTCGGCGAAAGTTCACGTGAGCCCTTGATCATGTATGGCTTCTGCTAGTCTCCCCTTCAGAGACTTTCATGGGAAGCTTTAGGTAGGTCCAACTTATGATTTGCCGTCATACAATTTTACTAGCTGAAGTGAACAGTCAATGCGATTTCACTCTTGTCCATGTTTGTATGAAAAGAATCTATGATTGGACTTGTGCGGTTAGGCTGCGCACCTGTCTCCAAAACATTTGAAAGGAAATGTTAGATGCCTTCCGGCTATTCGACACTCTGGACCGCGACCATAAGACCTCTTTACTTGCATTGCCAAGCTAGGTGTTCTCGTATAAAGGCTGCGGCTTCTGCCTTATCACGGTCGCAAGGGCCATTGGTTGGCAGGAAATCTTAAGCCCAGTCTCTCACCGCTGGGTCCCCGGGTTTTGTTGGTGATCACGCGAAGATTTCAAGCTCGATTGGATGCAACATAGACGGATGTTTACTGTCTTTGTAGCTTCCATTAACCGTCTTTAATCTGCCTTCGATGCATTTGCTTTCCTTTGCAGCCGACGACTTCTTTTCTTCCCCTTTTAAGGCGTTGGCCTCCAGATCTGCCAGCTGCTGTTGAGCTCATCCAAATTAGCCATGACTATGTAAAACACTTCTTATGAATTTAATCGCTCACCTCGAACCAGGTAGTTTACCTTTCCAGGGAGTTTTCTTTCCAGACAGGGGTTGATGTTAAACATCTCAATCCTGCGAATACGCACAAAAATGTAACGGACCCATTAGGACCCATGGCGGTCGAACTGTTTATGGTTCTATACTGCGTTCTTTTATGGAGAACATAACCCTGTATAACAAACACTACAAATTGATACAAATTAAGATACAAATTGTCAAGCAAAGCTGTGTGTAAAAAATTCAAGTGCTAAGACTGAAACTTAAAGTTTTAAGTAAAACAATGTGTTCATCATTCATTAAACAGAAAGGATAACCTTTGTTCCAAAATCTGTGATTTTATAAAGCTTAAGCTAAATCTTGTTAAGATGTAAACAATCATAATACAGTGTGAATCATGTAACTCGATAGCCAATTTACATAAATCAACATGCATATATGTTGAGCATTCTCAGATTTCTAAAATTCGTTTATAGAGTTTCGGCTGTATGATCTAACGTATTCTAATTTGTAAAAAATATAGAAGGAAAAATTAATAACTATGATTGTGTTACTACGTGCCTAATTAATTTGTAAACAACACCAGACACAAAAATACACGTAAGACATACTCGTGTCATTATAATTAATAACGGCCGGACATTGTTTACCAAATTGCGCACAACACATTAACAACTAAGAAGACGATCTAACCTAAATAATTTGACACAATTGAGCACAGTAAGTCAATGGAACAGGTTTTCTTAAAAATATCAAAAATCAGGTGAAAGAAGATTTAAATTAATAGTCAAAAATTGGTACACATGCATTGTACTGCGAGAGCAGTAGAAAATGTAAATGTTTTCACGACCGAGAAGTAAAAATTTCCTTTAAACATATATGTGTCATCAGTTTATCTTTACCCTTTACCTGCTGACTGACCTAACAATAAATATATCTATATAATATATATTATATATATATAATATAATATATATATATATATATATATATTATATTATTGAATCATAGTGATTATGATGTGCGCATGCGCGCGCTGTGCGTGCGTGCATGGGTGTGTGTGAATTGGACATTAAATTTACAAACCACTTGGATCCAATCACAATTAATACAATACTCTGGTAACAATCCCAGATTGCATGCAATCTGAAGTTAAAGCTATTTACCATATACTCTCAACGTTATACAGTATGATTACATCAAATGAATATTCATAAATAAGAAAAAACTGTAGCAATAATGTAAAACAATACCACTTGTATCACGAATTGTAGAAATAGCACCATACTCGCATACCACATCACCCAGTGTATAGGTCTGTCTAGCTTTAGGTTATCGTAACCCCTGCTTACCCTAAGTAGGGATTACACACTACTGAAAGTTGTCGCCTGATAAAATTAAATACCATAAACTAACTTGACAAATTTACCAATATATTAATTGGTTGTTATATCACTTATTAAATGACATAATTTTCACTTGCATATACTCATCTTATCAGGCCAACCTCGTCATCCCCCCCCCCCACCCCCCGTGCTGTATATCAAGGATCGATTAAATAAATCTTGAATTCCTAAGACAATCCGCGGCTAGTGCTCACTGAGCATACATTCTTAAATAATTAATGCAATTCCAAATTATAAAAGTGACAAATCTACATAGGGGAAGTACGGATACCCCGATATGTAAATCCTTCTTTATGGGATGTACTATTTTTGAGAAATGATGACCAATGTTTACAATGGTTAATTTGATTCAATTCAATGAATTGCCAACTCTAAAAGCTTCTTAAATGGTTGTTAAGTACATTATGAGGGAGGGACGCCGTTGAGTAAGGACGTGCTTACCACGCAGCTCCACAAGGGAAACCAGCCGTGCGACAATTGTAAATACGCTATGTGTCGACTATGATATTTGTGGACTACTACACACTTACTACATACATTCAGGCGCCATATTTGATTCATCACAAGTCATATTTGATTCGATCGACTAATTCGGTTGTGTGGATAATACGTTTGTTTACTGCACAAAAGGTCTCGCGTTGTGGAAGATTGCAGAGTGAAGAAAAAGTGAAAGAAAAAATGACGTTAAACTTCGTCAAGGTGATGTAATGCTATGTTCAAAGTGACAGAACAACAGATGGCCACTCGCCGTTAAAAGAAGTCTGATTGTAGTTACTACGTCTTTACCTCTCCTGAGTCCAACGACGAGTCAAGTTTGATGTGTTAAAACAGGCTGCCTCAGCAGTATATGCATCTCAACTTGTAAAGATTAAAGAAAACTGAACAAGAAGAACTTGAATCACTGAATGCTAATCAGATCCTACAAGACGTTCGAATTTCCATCGCCCAATTTGCACGCGGGACGCCGACAAGTAAAAAATGGCCAATCTACGCAAGTTGTTATGCACAAACAAAATCAAACAGGACATTGACTCAAGATTGCAGGATCTTATGATCCCGAATCACCACGTAATCCTTCTGACCCCTCCCAGGACAGTATCATCCAATAAAGCAAGCCTTCCCGTGTTGACAACGCCTGCAGCTACAAGGGCTACTGCAGATAAAATCGCAAAGTGTATCACATATGTGAACTACATACTCTAGAAAGAGGAAAGCCACTTGAATGCAGCTTATGTCAGGGCAGTTTCAAAAAACATGTGTAGGGGCTTGTTTTTTTGAGACCCACTGCGAAACCAGCCGTTTGGATTTGTCCCTTATGTAAGATACCAAGTGACTCTATTACAATCGCTAGTTACCAAAAAAAGGGGAAGCAGAAAGGGAAAATCGCCAACTTACGAAGAAACGATACGTAGTCTCGCGACATTAGTAAATGAACAACGAATCATGCTCTCTAAGTTGGAGGCCTCTTCATCTATGCACCATCCCTCGGTATCAATGCTTGATGTACAACCAGTTTGAACCCCCAAACTCGACTCCCCCCAGCTCAACAAACCGTAGCACCTACTCCAGAGCCTCCTGCAACGGAATCGGAAGAATCCTCTAATGACATCACCTTGATCATTGGTGATTCCATCATCAGAGATATAAAAGAAAGGGGTCTGACGAAGACGCGCGTCACATGTAAACGCGGAGGAAGAGTATCTGATATTCAGGAGGAGCTTGCAAACACGGATTTTAAACTCTTTGGAACTATAGTGATGATGTGGGAACCAAACAATGTTCACTCGAGGAGCGTGCTAAAGGAAGGGACTTTCACAGTATCGCGAACTTCTTGGGATACTTAAACAATAGCGCTACATACTGCTAAGAAGATTGTTCCACCGTTGCCCCGTACGATTAGGCTCAGTAACCAGGAACGGTGGCAGAGTTCAAACGACGGATTAGGTCCATGCAGCGGATTAATCTTGCTGTGATTGTCGACAACGATGTGAAACCTTTCTTCTTACAATGGTGAACCTGACCAGTCTAATCATCGATAGGAGTGGCCTACACATGTCCAAAACCGGCACGCGACGTTTGCTCATGAATATCAACAACA
This sequence comes from Ophioderma brevispina, assembly GCA_023653785.1. Taxonomy (NCBI): domain Eukaryota; kingdom Metazoa; phylum Echinodermata; class Ophiuroidea; order Amphilepidida; family Ophiodermatidae; genus Ophioderma; species Ophioderma brevispina. The sequence goes on along the minus strand of JAMKCH010039462.1, from coordinate 18,308 downwards.
TCCATCAGCATACTTCCAACGCAACGCGGAACTCTGACTCTCGCGAAGACAACCCCATGCCTTAAATAGTTTACCAACACCTACCCCGTAGCTCTGAACGTAAAACCGCTCGCAGCTCACCACGTGTAATGTTGCGGAGCTCCCAATCAGGCCACAAAGATTGCAGACACCGTCGCCCGTACAATGCCACTCTTGTAACGGAATTTGGTCATCATCTTTTGTACCCGGAAGGAGACCCTTAATCGTTGCCGGATTTCCCTTCCCAAATTGTCACAGCGAAGGCGATCGCGATGACGCATGTGGTACACCGCTCAGATCGTTTTAAGATACAGGCCAGCCGCGTGGAATGTAAAATGCTTTTCTGTACTGGATGATGAACTTGAATTTGACTCTCAACTGAGGGAAAACACTAACATGTTTTTTCATGAGTTAAAAATCTAAATGTTTCTGTTAATGTGAATAACGTCCTAGGCGTGGGGGAGAAACCCAATGTTCTAGAGGGTAAGAAATAACCGTAATATTACAATTGCTTCAATATGTAACTAGGATTAAACCAAGATTCATGATTAACCAAGTTGATAAGGATAATGTAATGATGTGTTTGGGGTACTGATACTTTTCTAAATGTGTTGACAGTTTTACATGCCTGGCTATCTTGTGGTTTTGGTAAATACAGATTTAATAGGTGGTGGTGGAATAAGGCCTGCTGGTTTCAGAGCAATGTTAAGTGAGTTGATATAATTTCTTCTTTACTCGGGAGGATGACTTTTGAGAGAATATGGGTGAATTTTGCATGGGATAGTATCCACCATTACACATTGCTGTTCCTATTTCCCATCGAGGGAGAATGATCATCGACGCAACTGATGCATGTAGGTCACCTCTGTCTGAAGTTTTTTGCGTCTTGAGATGAGAGGATATCCACGTATTTTAAAATTAATGGTGACATGAATGCTCGTATTGGCCGACAATTTAGCAATGGGAGATCCATTTTAACTCAAATGGTGTGGAGTTTGCTTAATTCTTGTGAATGCAATTTTATCAATTTTACATCGCCATAGAACTGGCTATGGCAAAATTTACTTTGTGGCCGGGGTAATCTCAAAGTACTATTGCGGACATGCGTGTGTTCAAACATCTCTTGATTATGTTCATGAAGTTATTATTATGAGGATCGTACAATACGGCTTAGGCAGCGATCACAATGTCTTGTTATTAACCATGCGTTTTGCAAGTCCGTTTATGCCAAAGAGCGTGACAATACCGTTAATAAGTTCTATTGGGACAGTAAAGAAAGACAGATTTCACAAACACCTTATCGGGATCTTCTACAATAATTTCAAATGATTGATCATTGATTCGTTTGATTATCGCCACCCTTTGTGGAACGCGTGGAAATATCACGTCCCTGCGGCAGCGACTGAGGAGTAGGTTGAAACGAATCTAAAGTCAAGCGCAATTCATGTTTGATGCTAGTAATTGATCAGGGTATCAATATCCATTTATTTTATATTTGACCCAAAACAATTGCAACAGAACCATTTTGGGGTGTTAATCGACTGTAAATTGTCCTAAAAAAGATATTTAAAGTTTTACCAAAATCAACCTATGACATTAAATAATGGGAGCAACATTGTATCAGGGTAAAAAATTATAATTGTTCGAATTGATTTAAATGGTTGTACCAATTTATTGGGCTAACGCTTGGTTTACAAAAGGTATGTTTTGCCCTATCTGTGAGTTATGGTTTCAGTACAATAAGGCTCATAACACTTTCCAGGTCAAGCCGGGTAAAATTCACAGAATGGTCCGATGGTTACGGATGGTTGTAAAATTGTCAATTTGTCCCACTTGATAACACATTATCCATTCTTTGTTTAAACGTCTATAAGAAGTACAGAGCTATGACTAGTGACCACTCCATAGACGCCTGGCCCCCATTCACAGTTTAGCGTTTCCAATGTATGCACGAATATAATGATGGGGCAACCAGTATATTTTCGCTCCTTGTATCCATTAGACGAACAATGTGACACCATTGTTTATAACGAACGAATACATTGAAATGTACCCCCATGTGACCTTGACCTATTTTGACTCTACTTTTGAACTACAACCTGCAGATATGGCAAAACTATACCTTCTTTTAATCCTGGAATGAACGAACACTTGTGGGATTACTTTTCTTGACGCGTTTTTTCCTTTTCAGGTTTTGACCCCGGTATAAACCTTACCCCCGTAAAATATGTCCACTCTTGAGTTTTGTAACCTTTTGATATGTTTGTTTTTAAAGGTTTTCCTCGACACAATGCTGGAAAAATATTATGTTTTTCAATGAGTTTTTGGGTTAAGGCATCATTTATTCTATTTTGACGGGTCTAAAAGGTCGGCAGAAATGCTTCTATATGGCATAGGGGCCGGTGGGCGAGGGTGACAAATCGGAACAGACTTGGGGATTGCTTGGCAAATTACAAGAAAAGCGTATCCATGTTAAACGAGCTGATAGGAACAATCACTGAATGCGGGTTACAGATCTAATTATATAGCTAATAAGGCGGGGCCCTTCGTGCAAGGATTCTGAAAGTTTGGAAGGGAATAACCACAAAGAGATTCAAATGTGTAATTGCATGTAAATTCCAGATTCTATACTATACTCTGATAGGAAGAAAATGAACCAGATGATCCTTCAGTATTGGCGTACTCTTGGTAAAATGCATTTGAATATCAATAAACCAACGATGATTTCTCTTGCCTAAGCTTAAAGGTTGGTTATTAACACCTCAAGTTAACCCAGCCCGTATTGAAGAGAAAGCTATAAATGTATTTATGATGTAATTTAACATGGATATATTAATGAATCGCTGAAGTTGGTCAAGAACAATAAGTCCCCGGGGATTGATGGTAGGACAAACGAGCTCCTTAAAAAACGGGGGCGATGCTTAAATCGCGTACGCTTTTGTGGATATTTTAGAAAATTTATTCTTTTGAAAAGTTTCCTCGAGGAATGGAATCGGGTATCATTGAGTTTCCTATTCTTAAGAAGGGTGACCCTAAGGATTTGAACAATACAGGGTATTTCCTTGACCTGTCATTGTTGCAAAAATCTTCATAGATATTGCAATGACTATCTCCAACTTATTGAAAGTACATAAACAAATGCCCCTATCAGCATCAGGGAGGTTCCGCTCATCTTAGTCGTCTGCGACGATCAACATAGTTTACCCTCAAAAGCTCGCTGCGTGTTCGTCTTGCCCGAGGGATAAAAAACTTTCATGGCCTTCCTGGACTTCCGAAAATCTTTTGACACAGTTTGGAGAATGCCTTCTTGCGCAGCTGAATCGGGTTTAAGAGGTCAGAATTTGGAGATTGTTGATGCACTCTATGAAATGTCAAAGCGCAGGTTCAATTTTGGAACATTATCCGATTTTCGAAGTTTCTGACGGGGTGAAACAAGTTTGTGTTTCCGGGCGCCGTTTTATTCTCTAGTTTTATCTACGATCACCAATTACTCAGCTTATATATCGGGTAGAATCATAATGTTTGTGTGGGGGAGCCTCTTTTGGGTCAGATGAACTTTTGTTTTACTGGCTAATGACGAACATGAACTTAATAGTGTGTTAAACTTAGCTGCCGATTTTGGCCAATAAGTGGAAGTTGAGTTTTAATCACTAACAAGTCACCAGTCCTAATTACAGGGCCAGAGAATGTGACAACAAAATTTGTGGAAACTTGGGGACAATTTAATTTCGGAAGTTGATTCCTATAAATACTTCGGTGTTAATATTTCGCAATCTCTCCGATCACACTCATATTGATGATGTTTTCAGAAAGGGAAAGATAATTGCTTATATTAAGTCCATTATTGCTACTGTGACGATTTAACCGTCATTACGGGACATCCTTGGAGACGATTGCGCTTCCGTCAATCAATTATGCATGCCTGTGTGAACTTGTAAATACGCCAGTCAATCAGAAACCGATTGAAAATCTATCTCCATTCCAATGCGCGACATTATTCTGAAAGCATCGCGTAACACGCCGCGTGCTGCGCTTTATGGCGATCTTGGTTGTACTCCCTTTCCTCCTCATTGCATAATAATATCAAAAAGCTTAAATACCTCTCTAGGGTAATGATATGAAAATGCATCGGTGGCCCAGCTCCTCTTACTACCATCCTATGCTCATCCTGTTGATTGTGATTTCGACAATTGCGTTTCAATTTTGTGGACTGCACTCACAATGCTCTTCATCAATTGCATTTTTAGCCCTAAGTGACATTTTTGGATCGCGAAAACCGGGGAACCCCCGTTTGATCCACTCTGGGCTAATTCAATCAAGCGCACTCTGTGATATCTCAGCTTTCATGGATGAGAGGCCTGTTCTAAGTCTTTACTTGCTGATTATATCACCATTAAAGATCGTCCAAGTTTAGAAAGTTATCTTTTGGAACCAAACTGACTTCTACGGCTCAAGCCTTAAATTTAAACACTGGCGCTCCAACACGCTTCCGCTCAACCGCAGAATTATACCCTGGTCGTCATATAATGATGGTACGTTGCACCCTCTGTAACTCAGGTATTGAATGTTAGACATTTCTTGTTCACATGTGTTGCTCTTAACCCTATTAGATCTGACGAATATAGCAAGCTGGAGAACCACCTTATTGCAAATGAATACTCTAGCATATGGGAGATTCCTTTATATCTGGCCATTGTAATGTAAAACTACCACTCAACGCCTTGGGAGCACCTCAGGCATACTTTGTACTAAAAATGTTTAATATATCTATCTTATTTGATCCTTTTTGTAAATCATATGTCAAGCGTGCGTGGAAATGAGGTCCGATATTATTCGCCCTAACAAGTCATTCCTTACTTCTCTCTTCGTCCTTTCTTCGTTTCTGTATCTGTGTTTTTGGGGTTATATTTTTGAAACTCTTTCATTCCAACCGGGGTTATGAAGGCGCTTGATCCCGAAAGTTGGTACACTCTCATGTTTGGCATCTGTGTGCCATTTCCTTCATGGTAATGGACACAATTTCGACGTCAAAACTCGGAGTGTACTCAGCGTTGATCAATTGCTTGGGCCCTTAGTTTTGTATATATTGGTACCGTCACTTTATTGCTTTTGTATTGGCTTGATGGTTTTGTTGTTGTTAGTTTTTGTATGTTATTTTCGGACGCACCACTTGGTTGAGTGCCACGTTGTAAAAGTGTAGTGTCCAAATAATAAATAAATAAATAAAAACTTGAACCGTTCTGATGTGTCATTCAATGCATTTTGGTGCTGTGTTGGGGGGTTAAGTGTTGGTGATTGGTTTTGCGAGCACAAAAATGACGTCATCGCTCTATACTGACAATGAACGGTGTGCATGCTCTTTCTATAAGTGGGAATACACCTAAATTGGGCAATCTTTCCCGCAAATATACAACCCTGTGTAATGCGCTAAATTTAATGTACTCCTATGTCATTCATAGAAAGGGCTACATATGTTCATTTTTAATATTTAAATTAGCAATAATTAAAACGCACGGTAATAAAGCCTCACATCACCATTATTACACATTGACAACAGGGCTAAGCATAATCGTTGGGGCCTATAGCATAAATTGGCTATATGAATATGCGGATATAACTCATTTTTAGCAGAAAAACGGGGACTAATCGACATATAATTAGTTGGTCATACTTCATATAGTCAATGCCCAGGTTTATACAACTATCAAGCCATTGATAAATTTAGGCAAAAATATTTATGTAGCAGCAAAACTAGCAAATTCTCGCGAAACCTGGGCCAATAGTTCTACATTTCACCATTAGTATTCATTACACTTCATTCAACCATATTTCTCAATCTTTAAAGACATCTTTATAGAGAAAATCCACGGGGCACATGTTAAGTTTGCCATTCACTTTGTTCATCTACCTTCTCAAACAAAGGCGGTGCTGGCTATGTGTTTACCTAAGGAGTGATCAATAAACTCTCTAAGATGGCCAGACAAAGGGGAGACACCTTGATGAGCCTTAGGTGTATCCTGTCACTGAGCGGCCTTGAATGAAGAGCCCAATTAAAGGGGCAAAACATCGAGCACGGGTCGCCACCATTTTCTTTGTGTAACCTAACCATTACCACCTAATTTGGGTGGAGCAAATCTGAGCACTAATTATGTGTGTGTGTGTTTTTTTTTTTTTTTTTTTTAAAATTATTAAGTTTTCATGTACAGGTATAGGCCTATCCTATACCAGTACTTTATGCATTTAAAAATACATCATAAAGTCCTCTATGATTTAGAAAAATGGTAATTTCAAACTTCCAGAACAAAATATTAGTTCTGGGCTAAATTTGCATAATGCTTAGGCATTTCCTACTACGGAAGTTATAGAAGAAGAGGACCGAGTGGAAGTATATATTTGTCCATGGTTTTAACAAACAAACCAATTACATTGTATCCCCAAAACAAGTTTGAGATGATTGGAGCAATTTTGAATTAATATCCCAAATCTGGTTTTCTCACCAGTAATCATCAGGAACACCGCATGCGGCGAAACCTCCGACTTCACAAATCAGAACAAAGATATGTTAAGGATACAATAGTAAATTAATTTAATCAAAAATTAATGATTTAACACAACCATGGTCAAAGAAATAACATTCCACTTGGTAACCTTTCTTATAGAAATTATTTAAACAAAATATCAACTTCACCCCACGCTGAACTTAAGGTGGAAATATTACTTTTGATTAAACCATCTCTGGAGCTGTTGCTTTGTCTCTCCAAGTTCTGGAAGGTGACCTGCACAGGGATGCTCTCACACAAAGCAGAAGAGAGTGTGCATGGTAATCATATGCAAATTGGGAGGGACAATTTGGGCCTAATGCAGGCATCTGCCAAAAGAGGGGGCTATTTACACATACACAAATAGACAATCAAAACTGTCCACAATACAAACAATCCATTTTTGCACTTTTTATTTGGAAATTGTTGTAGTAAAGACCTATGTAAGTTGCTAAGCGTAACACGCAGTATTGTCAAGGCATGATGATTTCTTTACTTTGTTGACCATAAAAAGTTCGGGATCCGACTTTTTTTCAAAGGTCCTAGACCAATGCCGCAAATGGCATCTTCACGCCCACTTTTACACTGCTTAAGTGTTATGTTTCCAAAAGACAGTAATAGAAGGTGTTGGTATGACCTAACCAATAGCAATATGAGATAAATGGGCCAAATGGTAGTGTGTTGTTCGGTTCCTACTTTCGTACGAAAATATAATCTATAGACTTAGAGATTGTAAGGGAAACTTCAGAGTACTTCAGATCCAACGGAGGAAAGATGCTTGATAAGGACATTGGTTAAGCATTATCGGCGAAGTACACTGATTTTCTGAGCAGTATAGTTATTATTGTATAATTATAACCTTCAATTACTATGGGTATGTCAGGCAAAAGGTTGGCACAATTTGATTGAAAAAATGAATATAAAATGTCATCACAATTCATTTTCCTAAATATCAGTGACCAGTAGATGTAATCATGCTGCATTGACTGAGCAAATAATTGACATGTTGATATCCAGGTAAATCCGATCGGTTGCAGAGGATAAAGCACTACAAATACTTTCAAAAACTGTATGGGTAATAACCATTGTCTCTGTACTTCCCGATAAAAAGGATTTCAGGTGGCTTGCATCACCATGATCAAGATTGAGCTATTTTTTTTCATGACGCAAAGCACAAGATACTCGTCCTCATTCACGAATAAAATAAATCTTAGGCCTTCTACTGTGGTTTCAATTAACTCTTGGCCATATATTGTATCATTTTGCGAAAAGAAACAAGATGAACAAACAAAATCATGAAAGAAAGTTGTTGGCAGACTGTGACCTAAAACCTTGTGCAGAACAAAAACTTAACTTACAGTAATGCCGCTAACCCCATTTCTTTTCAATTTACGGTGTTGTTAGCATAGGTCGCTAGACCCCTTATTTTGTATTGTTCTAATTACCTGGTGGTAAATTGAATAGAGAAATGGAGTCCCGCAATAAGTTTTATGGATCTTGGTCTGAACACAAATGTTAGGTCACAGCTTCCCAAGCAACATACCCACCGTTAAGTTTTGTTCACATTAGTTTCTTTTTTCAATAAATGATGAAATATACAGCAAATTATTGAAATGCACAGTAGAACCTCAAAGTTTGTTTTTATCGCGGCCCGAGGCCAGCTCAAGCCAAACTGGGGTAGAGTTTCAATAGAAAGTACCAAGATAAAAAAAGTTTGCATTGATTCCGTCCTAACTACTGCACACAACATCATACAGTGCATGACGGAATCAAGCGCAATACCTCATTTGCGTGTACTGGAGACTTCTATGTGAAACGTCTTTAACCCTAACACTGGCGGGGATAACCAGTCTATAACAGCTGGAATCTATCAACGGCATGGACAGTAACAAAGGTTCTCTCGTTCCAACTAAACAAAGGCGAATCTGAAGTGCTTTCGTCCGCTGAAATACCAAGTGGATTTACTTGGTCACTATGCCATTATTGCTTGAGTCAATGTAGCATAGTTGAATGTCCCTTGATCACTAATATTCAGAAAAGAAATTGAGATGGCCAATTTTATTCATTTTCATGAAAAGTGCAACCTTTACATTGTATAACCAATAAATGGTAATGAATATAAAATTATTATTATTTTATAGTTGGAAAAATGTTTTACTTCTGTGAGTATGGTAAATCAAAAATGAACAATTTTTCCATGATCCCATGGCCAAAGTCGCTGGACTGCGATTGCACGGTAAGTATATGGTTACCTGGTCGGCCCAGAGCGCTTGTATGACAAGTAGCTTAATCCACAAAGTGCATGCGTCACCAAGATTTTGGATTAAATGAAGTGTAGAATTGTGTATTGTTTGCGTCTACGTAAATCGCAAAAATCGAGTTAGGAAGATGGATAAAGTTGTTGACCAGTTTGTAAAACATGGGTTATAGCAAGAAAAAAAACAATTTGGTTTTGACAGCAGGTGGCGACCAATTTCCTATAGGCATGATTAGGCAGGAGGATAGGCACCCCCCCCCCCCCCCCGAATATTCGCGCGACTGCAGTGATATATATAGACCAGTAACAGCAAGGTTGTAAACATGTTATTCGGACTTGTATCGTGAAATAGGTCGGCCTGTTTGTTACACACTGGGCAATTGCATCATGTTAAGTTTTAATACGATGGGCCATAAGATTCGCAGGAATGGATTCGCAGGCACAAAAGAGTGGACGTAGGAGGTTAAACTGGTCTATTCACACAACCGTCGTAGGTTTTTTCTCGTCCAAAACAATTTTCTATATCGTTTTCCTATTATTGAAAGACTGCACAAAGACACTGAGGGTGTGTTGATTATAGTTATAACATTGTTTGCTACTATCCATTATATGTGAGAATGGTTGGCAGTCAGACACGTTAATGCTGCTCTGTAATACGTTGGCTATCGCTGATCGCTGTATGAAATCCCATTAAAAAGGCCACCTCGTGTCCGTTCACTCACTTACAGTGATCGCTATCCACGAGTAACTAAGGACAGTTGAATCAAGAGATAAATCTTAGTGGGGTTCTATGGTGAATGCAGACGATGGCAAGCATCATGCGAGATATCAACTCGCCCAAATGTAACAATTAGACTGCAAAGTACAATCAACCCGATTTGAGCGCTTAGATGTGGGTCCGACAGGGGTGCTTCCCTTGCCATATGTCCTCCTCCTTTTTACATATATTTAAAAAAAGTCATATGAAGTGTATTCTTCAGGACTATTGTTGTCAAATGTGGCAGAAAGGAGAGAGAAATCCAGTATCATTAACCTAAATTTTAAATCAATTTTGAGATTGAATTTGAAAAAAGTCACAATTTCGTTTTACATATCTCTCAATCATTGTAAAAAGGGCACAACCCTGAAATGTACCTAATCCATATAAGCACTGGAAGTCCCATCATTAATTGTGCAGGCGATCGTTGTCAATGTCTAGAGAGAGAGAGAGAAACAAAAACATGGCAATAAAGTGAAATTTTTAAGCAATTTGACATTTTAATTAAAAACGACTGTAACAAATTTTGTTACATCATGTTGTCAATATTTGGAACACCGCAAACCGACGTGGCATTGTAACAAAACTCGTTTTATATAAAATAAACATCCTAGAAACACTGGAATTTCGTCAATTTGATGTCTTGTAAACTGCTGTTGTCAAATGCGGCAAGACGTAACCATCAATCAAACAAATCAAAATAATTAAAAAACGACATATGTAACAAATTTGTTACTTTCTCGTCATCATTGCAAAGGGACAACAAGCAAAGTGAAATTTAACAAAATCCTCTGACATCAAATATCGTCTTAAACACTCATGATTATTGTTGTCCAAATTTAGGTAGGGACGGACAATTGAATCGACCTAATTGTAAATCATTTGACATTAGACTGAAATGTAACAACATCTGTACAATTATCTTAGCCCTAGAAACACTCGAGTCATTGCCTATGCTCTCTCCCTGCTCTCTGTGTCAAATGGTAGGCAGAGACGGGGCCAATCCACTAGTTATAGCTACATTTAAAACAATGTTTAACATTATAATTTCCAACGAGACATGTAACAATGGTTACATATCCATCGAAACAAGAGTTGCAAAACAAGGTAATTTAATAAATACACTTCAGAGAAACACAGGAATCACTGATATTTCATAACTATGAGAGTACGTGATCTGTGTTTTTCTAAGCTTAATTTCTGGCAGTAGCCCAATCTTCTTGGGTTCGTACTTTTTTTTCAGATTCATCCGCTACATCTTTGCACATTGCGCCTGATATGAGGCCTGACTGTTACTGTTTTATCGCTCATTAAGGTCTACCTTATAATACTTTTAGCTTTGGCCATTCGAAGCCTGTTTTCATTTTTTTACACAGTTAAAGGTTTTTGATCTCTGTGACCCTTACGGTGCATCTCTGACCTGCCATATAGCTGGTACTACAGGTAATTACTTCTCATGAGTTTGTTATCAGCCGAAATCCCAGCATTAAGGAGATTTTAAGGTGTAAAAAGGCTGGGACCATTGAAAGACCTACAAGTGCCAGCCCGAACAGTTGAAAGCAAGAATGTTGCAAGAAGGTTGAAAGCAAGGGTTGACCCTCAGGTTTAACAATGGTTGAAAGAACAGGATGAACAGAACGATGAAAGCCACGGTTGCACCTGACCGATTGACCGAACGGTTGCACGCCAGCAAGTTGCAACGGTTGCCCAGTTGCCCGGTTCCCGTTTGCCCTACGACCGCCAGACAGCCCGACGGCCAGCACTGCCACGCCGCCCGCACGCCCGCCCGACAATTGGCGCAACGGCTAACTTAAAACGACCATTGTCGCATTACAATTACCGTTACAGTATTAGTCGAAATGTCGACTAGGACACTTGTCACACACTTACATATTAGTCTGGTGCCCAACCACAAACCCGGATGTTATCGTCCACACAATGTTTTTTGATGGTTCTATCTCTTCCCGACCTACTGCATCAGGGATCTGCATGCATGCCACTTCATCACCCTTGAGCATTTTGGAAATAATCCAAGAATGGGCCCAAAGGCCGCACGACACACAAGATGGCCATATCTCAGCTCCCTGGGCTACTATAAAGCCGGTCTTGGTGGTTTTGGCTAGGTTTTAGGGAATCAAGGAAGATTTTCTGGTTCATTATTTAACATCTAAAATCCTTCTTTACATTGCAATCCAAGATGGCCGCCAACTTGGGCTGACACAATGAGACTGGTTTCTGTGGTTCTTGAGAGGGTTTTGAGGGGCAAAGACCCCGTTGAACATAAACCCTTTGTTAAATGGAAATTTAAAAAAGTTGCTGAAATGTCTATCCAACATGGCGCTGATTCACACTCTAAGAATAACATTTAATATGAATATCAGTAATGTCCTTTAGGACTTGTACATTGGCCAATAATGAACATGCCCCTAGCTGTGTTTCTCACTTAAAATTTAAACCGACTCATCTGAGTGTGCGATTGAAGGAGCCACGCTTTCCTCAGCCACCCAGTTTGTCCATCTTCTATCTATTTTGGCATTTACCGATCCTATTACACTCAAAAATATTGCAAGCCAGCTGGGCCAAGAACTTCTGCATTGTGCTGTGGAACACGGAGGATCAGCTGTACAACCAGAGTGAATCGGTTAAATGTACCGCAGTAGGTGCTGGGGGAACATCAATTGGTACTGTCACAGCCGTACGGGATTTATTTGGTTGTCTTTGATCTTCTTTGCGCCATCCATAGGTGCATGTCCATCTAATGATGCCTTCCAAACATACTTACACAATGGCACGCTTGACATTCCCTGGGAATACTTCTGTAGTTGGTGGCAAAGCCTTTATCTTTGGATTTTTTTTGCCAATTTTGTCAACCACATATCATATCAAATGTCCCATGTGCCGGCAACACATCCATAGCTTCTTGTGCCAGCTTATCAAGTTTAAACCTTTCAAAAAGCATTTTCACTACTTTTGCCTTTTGCCAAACCACTATAGCTATGGTATCAGCAATCCCCCCCCCCCAGACAAAGCAAAGCAACAAACATTTGTGACACTCTCACTAGCAGCTACTTGGCAGTTTGCCTACCAATGTGTCTATCATGGTATAGCTGCGAGTGTCCCTCCATCAAGAGATTACAATGAGCTTAACTGAGAATGTAGGAAGTGTAATTAAAAAGATTAAAAACATCGGCGTCCATCACATTTCTTTGAGGCAACTGATCCCCTGATGGTCAAAGTTTCGACTTCTTGATGCATGATAACGATACAAGGCCAATTAAAGGGACTGTACAGGGTTTCGTCATGGCTCCCTGAATCATCAATGGGCAAATTGCGTCAAATGCAGACTTGTAATCTTTTATCGACCACTACTATGATCACAGCATCAGCACCACCGGACAACTTGTGCATCCTGGCGGGAGTTGCTTCGCCGACTCCGTCTTATGTGGCGGGTCATGCGGGAGCATTGCTGCTGGGTATCCGATGTGAAGTAACCCAATGGTCTGGACAAGACCAGTTGCTAACCGCCTTTAAATCCAGAGAGAGAATTTCTCAAGGCAAATCCAACCCCTTTACACAGTCTCATGGTAGTTTGAGGGTGTCGCCCTGTGGAGAGATAGGCTTGTTATCACCAAGTTGCAGTCTGTTGGTATTGAAACCTGGTGAGCGTCCTCCGCCTGGGGCTGGCTCCTCGTGGGCTGAGTGCGGTGTCTCAGCAAGTTTGAAACCAGTATCAGCCAATCTGGGTTTGCCTTGCGAAGGTGGGGCTGCCTGCAATGGATCGGACGCTACCTACCAATCTCTTGGTCGGCACAATGCTGGACCACATGCAGACAAGACCTGCAGAATTCAGTGAAGCAGCAGACATCGTACCTACCTCTGGTCTGAATCATATTTGAGAACCACTGTGTTTTTGACACGATAAGAAGAGGACCATCAGGTATGGTACTAGAAAGTGGTCCTGCTGGCTAGCAAGCAAGCAGGCGTCACCAATTCAGTCAAAATACCCCTCTGCCACTTCAGCCGGTCGTCCTTTAATGTTACTTGGAACAAAGTTCAGATTGTCGACATGATTTGTCAACAGCGAAGGATCCTACAGCCGCTCCATTAACCACAACCTACCAGCAGACTGTATTGACAGAACCAGCTGATCCCAATTAATATAACAAGGGGTCTTGTGGATACAGTGTACTGATCTTTACACAAATCCTGCTGAAAAAAAAAAAAATTTATTATAACCCCACAAGTCGCAACTGTTGCCATTTGGCGATCAGTTGCATCAAAGTAATCTGTGATTACACCGATGTTTCATCTTGCTATTGTCCTTTGCATTCTCTTAAACTCACTTCGTCACTCTTGATGGGATACCAGCCCCATCTCCTGATATACATTGGGGAACTGCCAAGAAGCATGCGCGGGATAGGCGCCACAACTGCTCACAGCTCATGTTTAGTCTGGTTGCTATACCGAAGCTCACGTGGGGTGATGGCAAGCAAATGTAGTTAATACTTTTGAAGGCTTAACTTAGCTGCCACTATTGTTTTGCCAGATGGATGACGTCATTACAGATGCTACAGCGTTTGTTGCAGTGTGCTATGGAAGCAAAGTCAAAGGGACCTGCCCCAATTGTTGGATATGATATCCGATTGTCAAAGGGGCAAAAAAGGCAAGTGCCAACATCATCAGGGATAAACAGGTCCCCCCTTTACACTCATGATAGTGCCAGTGATGTTCGACCAGCACTTCCAGACGTACATTCACTGTGGATTTACAGCTATCCTCCGTGATCGCACCAAATGCAGAATGTTCTTCGGCCCAGCTGGCTTGCACTATTGTTTGTGTGAGGTAATAGGATAGGTAAATGTCCCAACAAGTGATGGATGAACTGGGCCTTGCTGAGGAAAGCAGTGGAGAGGTTGAAGGGGAAAACCATAGAATAATGACAATTGAATTGTGGTCTCATCATTATATTGAGTATTCAGTCCATCGATTTTAAGACATTTTAACACTTAAGTGCCTAAGGTGTTTCACTCACGTTGTGCCTAAGGGGGGGGGGGTTCCATGGAACCCCCCCTAAGGAAAACCACTTTCCTATGGGAATTTTTCAATGAACTCATACCACCTTGGAGGGCCTCAGCAATGCCAAAGGCACAATAGAATGAGTTCCGGTTTAGCGTCTGGAAATTAGGGGCAAATATTGTTTTCGAAATTGCGAAACATCGCTCAAAAAGTACAGATGTTTTCGCGATCCTGCTTCCACAGCAGAACCTTGCAAATCATTTTGATTTTTAATTCTTCTCTAGAAGGATCCAATTTACATATATTTAACAAAACATTACCATTTTGGTACATTCTTGTCTTTTTTGTGGGTTCAGACTTATGGCCATAAGGTTTGTATAGCAATGGATCGCAGTCGCTCGAAGTAGAAGGAGGAAGATGATGGAATCCTTCTTTTTCCAGCACATAAAGGTTTTCATTATTTTTTCTGATAAGGGGGGGGGGGTGTAATTAATTTTGTTTATTGCATATGAACATCATAAGTCAGAAAAATATTTCTGGCAACAGTTTGCTCATTTTATTTTTAAAATCACACTCGCCGTGGGTGCCGTAGGGGGGGGGTTCCTAGGGACCCCAACTAATTATCTCATTAACGGCTAGAAATTTTTAGTATTTTTTTTTTATGGAAAGAATGCGCATAATAAGTTTACACAAATTACAAAAAATAGAGTTCGAAAATATTTTCACGACTGTGAAATCGCCGAAAAACAAATCGTTGGGTAACTATGGAACCCCCCTCCCCCACCATTTTTTTTAATATGGAAAATGAATTATTGTTTTTAGCATTATTCACTTTGATAAAGTGGTGTTCACAAAGCCACTTGAAACTCTGACCCAACCTATATGAAGGGTAAGGGGAAATCGTCCTTCCCTGCTCCTTCAATCACACACACACAGATGAGTCAGGGTTGAATTCACAGTGAGAACACGACTGGCCACTGTACAATCCAACTCCTACGGACAAGCGCCTCTTCTTCTAGTATAATGTTTATTCTAGTAGTAGTATCATGTCATGTGGATAATATAGATATTTCAGCAACCGTTTTTTTTATTTCTTATATAAACGGAAGGAAGTGTTTTCATGCAGCTAAAGACCCGTAAATATTCTTTGGCCCCAAACCCCTAGTCAACCACAAAAAAAACGATGGTCGTAGCTGCTCCCAGAAGAGTAGAGATATAACATTTTGATGTTGTAGTGAGCATCTGGCATCCATCATGGATTTCAATGTAAACGAAGGATTTCAGGTGTTTGGTAGATAATGAGAGATTTTTTTTAGACCCTAAACGCCTAGCCTAAAGGCCCTAAGACCGACCTTAAAAGTAGCCCAGGGAGCTGAGATAGGCATTTTTTTATATGTCCTGGCAAGCCATCTGGCCGGCCATATTGGATTCAATGTAGAAGGATTTGAGATGTTAAATTAATGACAGGAAATACTTCCTTGATCCATAAAACCTAGCCAAAGCCACTAAGACCGGCTTTATAGTAGCCCAGGGAGCGGAGATTATATGGCCTTCTATATGTCGTGGCGGCACTTTGGCGGCCATCTTGCAACAGATTCAAAATGGTCAAGGGTGCTGCAGTGGCTCATGCAGATCTTGGATCAGTAGGTCTTGAAGAGATAGACACCATCAAAAAACCATTGTGTGGAGATATTTCCAGGTCTAACCGAAATCTGGTTTGGGCACTAGGATATATATGCCGTCACATTCTACCCCGTAGTCCCCCATTCTTCTAGCAATGCATGGTTAGCAGTGCGTTTCCGTTCACACATCCCTCATATTTACTTATGAGACCTGAATATAATAAAAATGACTTGCCTTCTCTTTTGACTTGAAATTTATTTGAATGGACTCTGTTCGTTTCCAGAGTCCATAGTGTGATTTCGTTGTCACCTTTGTCAGTCCCAAAGGAAAATTCAGAAAGGATGGCGGAAAACAGGTTTTTTTTTTCTCTACAGATTCTCTTCCAGGATAAGTATTTTGTGGAGACTTTATTTAGATCCGGAAAAGGTTTGCAAGGAATTTAGACCCTGATTGTTATATCATGCTGATGGTTTCAATCGGTGAAACTTAGCTGAATATACGGTTTACCTGTAAATGGAAAATAAAATATATATCATCGATCCAACAAAAAAAGACCTAGGTTGTACAGAGACGATTGGTTTGCAATCTGAAAAATCACACACAAGTGAAGCCAATCGTCGAAAAAACTCCGACCTGCTGAATTTAAAAAAACTTGGCTGACGCATTACCACGCATTCTCGCATCACTATAGCCAATTTTCTAGATGTCACTTAATCTGAAGAGAAATAATATAGGACCATACGAAACAAACCAAAATAACAACAATTACGTCCATAAGAAATCCAACCACCCCGCAAATATCAAAGAGACTCTACCAAAATTCTATTACCACCGTCTCTCCTAAATATCCAGTAGGAGTTTTCGCCCACAGTCAACACCTATCAACACGGCCTTGGACAAGGGGGTTATAACTACAGGCCAGGGCGGCGCCGGGAGGTGGCGGGTGGGGGGCGTTGGGGCGGCCCGCCCCCTCGGATTCCCCCCCTGACGATTTTCCAAAATATTGGAAAAAACGGGAGTTTTTGCGCAAAAATTAGGACTATTTTTAAACCCCCCCCACCAAAATGAGTTCATTTTGTACTGTTCACCCCCACAGATGTTTCGCCCCCTCATACACTGTTAGAAATTTCCGTAAATTAAGAAAAAGATTTTACGTAAATTTACGGAAAATCTGATTCGAAAACAATAAAAATAAAAACAAAAAACATACAAAAGGTTAATTTACGGAAATATTTCAAAAATTTTTGGACATAAAATTTTCCAGACTTTCTTCTTCTTGCAGTGTGGTTTTCTTATTATGGCGACATTTTTATATTAGTTCTGCATTTTTGTTGATAAGATTTTGTCCTTCATTTGAAGTATAGCTAGCTTTTCATCAATACATAAGTGCATTGTCCAGACTCGCGTTTATGCTTGTTGGATTTTTTAGGATTTCCTTCTATGGATATGGGAACGTTTCCTATTCAGTCTCCATACGTATTTGGATTAGTTATGTTTCTTCTCATACTTATCATGTGGGGTTTGAAAGATTTGTTGTTATGTATTGATGTGAAAAAACTAGCCTATACTTAAAATGAAGGACACAAAATCTGATATCAACAAAAAATCAGAACTAATATCAAAAGGTCGGCCATAATAAGAAAACACCTGCCAACAGAAGAAGAAATTAACACCTTTTGTTCGGGTTTGCATGAATTAGCGGAAATGCATTCATCGTGCGATTCTCTGGACGCATGCGTGTACACCCTCACGCACATCTTTCTTGCGTTTAGCTTCACGCACGAACACGCATTTTCCTCGCGAATCCAGACAAAAAAAAACTACGCTCAGTTGTCTGATGTATGCCGTTAGGCATGAAAATGCCAGTAACAACAGCTGAAAATAAAATGTTTTAGCGAAATATGCTACATAGGCTCTACTTTGTTTTAGTTATCGAGCAAACACTCTAAGCTGAATTGAATATATTTATGTTTTATATATATATGCTATTATAATAATAATATATATATATATCTATATATACTATATATATATAGATGTTTTCTTGGATTGTTTCGACCGACCCACGTTACTACTTCTTTCCAATACATTTTCAAAT
>JAMKCH010039461.1:0-18438 GCA_023653785.1 Ophioderma brevispina | reverse complement strand
ATAAAGCAAAATTGAGGTGCCCATTTATTATTTTTAAGAAAAGGTGAGTTTTGTGCGGGAACAGACAGTTATGTGATTGTAATAATGTATTCTGAATTTACAACTTGTTTTTCATCAGCCCCTCGATGGGGACAACACAATTTGTTATACAGTGATATTTGGTCCACGCCCTTAGTCTAATCAACACATAAACCTAAAAGCACTTCAGATATTTTCTCAACAGGGAAATGCAGGCCCATTGTACTGCCCACTCGTTGAAAGAGTTAAAGCTAATCAGGTGTTATGACTCCCCGTATTGAGCTCTAGTAATCTAATCATAAATCTTAAAGGGAAACATACTCACCTGCTCATGATTTTTAAAATGTAGGTGTGACTACTTGCCTTTCTTGGTAAATTGATAGAAATATGTTTTCAATTGTTTTAAAAGACAAAACTGGTGGATTAGGTTATGCACAAATAGGTCAGCCCTTGCCATGTGCTTTCTTTCATGGACATTTTCGTCCCTTACATTTTTTTCAATAAAATTATTAATCACTATGGTCAAGTTAATGAACACAAGTAGGAATCGCAAGATTTTTTATCGCGAACGAGGGAAGAACTCGCGCCAATGCAACAAGGACATATCATTCGAAATATGTTCAATGCATGCACACTAACAATGGACCAGATGTAACAGAATGTGAAGTGTGTAACGGGCCGATTATTGAGGATCATTAGCCCCATTTCAGTTGAGCATGTTGAGGGTATTTATATCCATCATTGTCTCTGATATTCTAGAAATAAAATTCGTGACATTTTTATTCATTTTTCTAAATAATGTGCACCCCTTTCATGTGGGGACAAAGCTTTCATGGTTAAAATAAATTGTTTTAATTTAATGAAGGAAATTCCTGGTCACAGGGACTCATTCAGGGTCAGATCTCCGCCTCTAAGAAGAGAGGAATTAAGGAAAGCCAACTGTCCAAGTTCAAAACAACTACCAGCGAAAATGTCATACCAACGCTGCAGACACGGTTCATCTAACATCACCGATGCATATTCTGACTTCTGCGCTATGCTCCACCAAGCAGATAAAATCATTCCAAGAGGCAGACAGGAATCCTACACCCCTGTTGGGACAAGGAATGGACGAGTTATACAATGTATGTAATAACCAACTGCGATACTGAGAGAAACCGCAAAGGGCAACCAGCTACTGGGTCTGCTTGGCCAAAAGAGACGCACCAGATGGAGGAGGAGATATCAAATATCAACTTTACCCCACTCGCCGCAAAGGCATGGAACACCATAAAACAAGATCACCGGGCGTAGATGGTTCAGCTAAGCAGTCCTGTCTCTGCAACTTCCATCGCTTCAGTACTTGTCACAATGGAAAGTGCAAGACCACACTCCACATCCCCAGAAGGCGAAAGCATACTCTCGTGCTGTTAATGCAGAGATTAAAAAGCTTCTACAAAACCTTCCACCGTCAAGCCCATGTCCCAACCATTCACCATAAGATGAGATTACCGAACGCAATTAAAGTTCTCAAGAATGGGAAAAGCTGGGGGGTTCCTTTTAGGTCATCTGGTGTTTGGGTGGGGGGTAGGTTGGTTGGGGTGTTGGGGTGGGATGGCAATGCCAAACATAATACAGAATCTGAAGATATGGCAAACGAAGCTGTGCGATGGCTCCAACTCTTCCTTTCTACTTGCATGGGAACGTCAACTATTCCTCCAGATGGAAGACTTCAAAGGTCATTGCGATTCCTGAAGCCCAAGAACCAGCAAATGAGCCCAAGATTTACAGACCTATCTCGCTACTATCTCACAGCTATAAGCTGCTTGAGCGATGATACTGGAAGGATCAATGATACGGCGAGGCAAATTTACCCCCGCACCCAAGCTGGGATTTCGAAGAGTAAAATACAAAATGATCAAGAGTGCAATAAAGTTAATGACATCGAGACGGCCTTCCAGAAGAGCGAAGTTTGGAGCAGTCTTCATAGACCTAATGCTGCGTGCGATACAGTCTGGCATCGAGGTCTCTACCTAAAGCTACTAAAAATCTTCCATGATTGTCAGCTTGATCAAGTCATATGCTGCTCATACAAGCCGATTTTCTTTAGTCCTGGAGACATCAAATGCAAACGCAGTAGAAAGCGCCAAAATCGGAATGGGTGTTTTTGTTTTTTTCCCCCCACAAGGTATGTTCCTGGACCCAGTCTCCTGAAGGAAATAAGTAATTCCCAGGTTTGGAGCACGAATATGAATAAAAGACCAACATTGTATAAATTGTTACCATGGGGCCTATATGCTTTATGATCCAAACAGCTGGTATGTTCCCAGATGAGGGAGAAAACTTTATCAACCACCTTTGAGCGGGCTTATCTAATATAATATTATATAGATCATTCGCGAATACAATGGTCGCCTGGGGCCCGTTCCCCAAACTCGTGGGTAACCCTACGTGTATACTAATCCATGCGTAGGTCCTACATAACAGACCTTTTCATACAGGAAACGTCCTTGGTACAAATTGGTCCACTCAAGATGACAATAGTTACACGTAGATTACGAGCTGAGTTTCGGGAACGGACCCCTGAAGGTGTGTTGACACTGATCTCTATACCATGGATTGGCTATACAACAGTAACTGGATATTAGATGAGTGAACGATACTGGAGGAACATTCTTGGTTATACCCAACACAATAGCATTCCAGAGACACCCTGTTGTATCTCGCGGTGCCCGTGTCAGAACAGTCAGAATATATTACGAAACAGGCAGTCAATATTTTGCTTTTATATCACCGATATCACTGTTTCTTTCCATGCCATGTGAAAGTATACAAATACAACATGGTGGGCGGGAAGTAGTGAAATTACTGTCCCGAGGTGTTGGATACTGGGACCACCATGGTGTTCCATCTTCCAACACAAGGGACAAGGATTTTCACTACTTCCCGTAATTAAAGATGTTGTATTGTTTTACTATACCTCATAAAATTTTCCAAAAGGTATACACCAGTTTATAGATAGGCGAGTCTAGCACGGTCTGAAGCGAGCCTACTATGTTTAAATGGTCATTAGTCACATAACTTGATTACCTCCAAATAGGGCGGGAATTATTCGGTTGTTATCGTTCCGCGCGTAAAAGTAAACCAAATGTACTCGAGCGTTTGCACAGAATCGCGCGCGCCACGCATAATATACACACTGTGTCTCTTGCATTGTCTTGCGCCTACATTATTCCATATCAGTTCGCACCGTTATGAGGCCCGCCTATTAGGTGGTAATCAAAGTATAGCCTATTAAGGCTAAACAATTTAAGTGGACCTCTCGTAAGATCAAAGAAAACTATCTTTAAAAATCATACCTGATTGAAATATCACTGCCCAGCTACTTAAAAAAGCTTAATATAATCTCAGCTAGTCTCGATCACTCTTACCGTACTGTAGAACTCTAGGCTGTACGGAGCTTATACGCTTATACGGAGCCACACAGAAAATCACAAAATTCTCTTAACGCTGCAATCCACTGCACAAATGTAAGAATCATTGCTCAAACAGGATGCAAAAATAATCCTGATGGCTTACTCGACCACTTGTGTGTTATTTTAAAAGTGAAATTACACTCAATTCTGCTCCACGCTCAGCAACGATGTCAACAGCAGACGTCATTTTGACCAGTGATGATCTAGCTCATCGCCCACCGAATAATAATGCTATAGCCAGAGGCGAGTACAACGTCTGGCTGCTTCACTGAATTCGGTAAGGTCCTTTGTCTGTGCATGGTTGTTCCAACAGTTGACAGACCAAGATATATGCCAATGTGTGGTGCTGTTCCACAGCCACAAAGAGTAGTCAGGTCTGCTTCCAGGCAGTCCCATTTTTGCAGGGGAACCTTAGATCGGCAGATTTCGGTTCTCAATCTGTTGAGACATCGCCATTCAGCCCATGAGGTGTCAGCTCCAGTTGGAAGATGGTCACCGGGTTCACTGCCAATAGATGCTACTTGGATGAGAGCAGGTTTTTCTTTACACAAGACGACTCTCTTAAACTCGTTATAGAGACTGCTTGAAGTTGTTGGACTTACTAATAAACACAACTCAAAAAGTACGCCCCCCTCTAAACAACCGCTCATAATTTCTTATGTAGGAACTTTGTCAAAGTCTTGACTTGTTAATGATATTTCAATGATTGCTAGACAACTGTAGTGTGAAAATTAGAGACATCCGTTATTTCACGGCTGACTTAGCGCAGATCAAAGACAAAAAGAGGCATTTTCAAAAGTAACGAAATTGATATCATTACTTCCGTTGATTGACAAACAGTTAACTTAAAATTTGAGTACTGTTCAGTAATGTATGTATCCAACACACTTTTAGTCAACTCTTGCCATTACTTTCTTAATGCATCTATTCAGAGCATCTGAAATTTGAATGCTGACTGGTATGTCGTTGAAATTCTTCATCCACATGTTGTACCATATGCTATTTCCTATGGTAATGCCTTTGTCTTCGTAGACGACAATGCCAGTCCACGTATAAGAGGAAGGCAAATCAACGCACTCTTGGCTTGCGAGGACATGGGATGGCCTACAAATTCTCCGGAGCTCATCCCATGGCGCATCTTTTGGGACCAGCTTAACAGCGGTTCTTTGTCACGCGTTGGTCAATGCATAGAATACAACTTATGACCTTTCAGGTTTTATACAGGGGGCATGGGCCTGCTATCCTTCAAAGCGTCTTACCGACCTCCATCAATAACCATATTTTACATATCAAGGAGGTTATTTGACACGTGGTGTGGGTACCAACATTACTGAACAGTACTCAATTGTAAGAAAGCTGTTTGTCAAGCAACTGAAGTAATTATATCACTTTGTGCATTTTGAAAATGCCTCTTTTGTCTTTAATCTGCGGGCCAGGCAATCGTGACGAAAGAAGAGGAACCGATGTCATGTAATTTTTACACAACAGTTACCTAACAATCATGGAAATATTATTAACGTGTCATGACTTTGACAAACGTCCTACATAAGAAATAAGGAGCGGTTGTTTAGAGGGGGCTTACTTTTTGTGTTGTGTTTATATACAACTCTTTCTGGATTTAAGGCGGTTAGGATCAAGTCTCTGCCCGTCATAGGGTGCTTAACTTTAGATACTTGATAGCTACGTTCTAGATATTATTACGTGAAAATACTTTACTCTTCATTTCTTAATCCGACAAGGTTCTATAAGTTCCTTGACGACACAAAATTTCAGCAGCTCTAACAAACAAGGTATTTCCATGAAAGTCTGTCGGTTACAAATGTCCACTTTTAGGTTCACAAACTGGAATCCTTTGATTCCAAAAACAAACTATTTTGGCTTGAGCGCCGACAGCAGACAATAAAGTTTTTAAAGCTTCTGTGGTATCTATAATATTAGTTGATCCTGGTACCATGAACTGCACAGATCTATCATTTATGCAGATACAAATTAATTTTAACTTCTGGCAATTTAACTACTGGCAATCTTTAAACCTGCAATATGTTCTTATTACGTTTCACAACTAGTTTTTCCATCTCTAAAATAGCTATCACAGCATCATTCTGCATAAACATATCACACACAAATGACATCATCTTATGATATCACACTAATGACCTCTTATGATGCAATATTCAACTTGTATAATACTTGGAAAATACCAAGCTATTTATAGTACTTAGTTCAACTAAAATGATCTCTAAGACTTGTAAACAGCACCTAGCATCATCATTTAGATATTTAAGCGGGTCGTCCATCAAACATGTTTCATGATCCTATCACCGATAGTTCTTGAGATATCACGCGCAGCAGTCTAAATAGAAAATTGACCTTTTACCTTGAAATTGGGTCAAAGGTCGTTATCTTGCAAACTCGATGTAGACCTCTTAGATGGCCATCATGATCCTAGCGCTATAGACTTCTTCAGATAACGCGCACAATTCCGGACACACACACAAACAAACACACCCCCACACACCCATACACACACACATACGTACACACGCTCGCCCTCCTACACACCCTACACACACACACACACACACGCGCGCACGCACGCACGCACACACAGCCATTTACCTGTTTGAGCTGAAAACTTGTTGAAAATACAATATTCTTAACTTTTTATGGTTCAAAATTTGACTTCCCCTGTATTGAAGTGTCTATGGAAAGTTGACAATTTTTGCTTTCTCGCGTGCAATTTACGTCATACTAGATACTGGTACTTTGGGCCCAATAGAAAGAGGAGGACTGCTATCTATCAGTATCAGAATCGTAAGTATCAGGTGTTTGATAACGAATTCACAGAGGAGTGGTTGATCAACGGTGTTGAAAAAAAATCCCCATGTATTAATTTTAGTGCGTACTAACTTAACGAACGAATTGAACTGTGTATTACCTTTAAAATAATCCCAGTATCAGCACAAATCTAGTATACTACTTATTGGGCGCGGCTTCACCCGAATGACATACAGGGCGTATCAATAAAAAACGCAACAAAACTTCTTCCCAAAATTTGTGGTAATTGTTTAAAATTATTCCAAAATTAACGAGTGTCATCTTAAAGCCATAAATCTCCTCTTTCCAATGATAGGTAATTTATTCATGTGCGGTCATGGATAACCGATTAATCATTGTTTTTACACAAGTCAGCTTGGGACCAAGTTTCAATACAAATCCCATTCACTTGCATGACTGTAGTGAGAAGAGAGGGAAAATTGAATATGATTAGTGTTAGCATTACTTGAAACTTGGTCCCAAGCTCTCTTTGTCCCATTATAGACTGGTTCCATTTTTCAAAAAGAAACTAGTCGAAGGCATTTTTGAGTAATTGAAATAGTGTTTCTATATGAAAATTTTATGCTGATTCCAAATCTTTCGGTCACCAAAGCTAATTTTCAGGGGAAGTGTGCCTAATTTGCATAAATTCAAAATGGCCGCCATTTTAACATTTTTTGTACATAACTCAAGATTTAAGGCTTGTAAAGACTTAAAATGGCAGCCATTTTGAATTTTTATGCAAATTAACTGTCAACATGACCTAATGCTATGAGGTCATGCGCCATGAGTTGGGAGCAAATGTGTTACATGCTTGAAACTACCAAATATTACACGTTTTAACACTTAAAATGAGAGTCAATGTTTTGTGAGATACCTATAAACTATATATTGCTGTAAAGCTAAAAATGTAAAGGAAAGACAAATATGCAACTTGTATGTGCATATACATTGGTGGCCACACGTGCATATAGGGTGGAAAAGTGAAATTTGGATGTAAACAGTAACAAAATTTTGTGGCAGTCTAATTTGTTACCTTCATTTGATACATCAATAGCTAAAACTGTTGTATGAGTCAAAATGAATGCCACATACATAACAAACAAACTGCGATTGTTCTTTATCTTAATACAAACTACATGCAAAAGCCCCGATATCAAACATCCCCCTATACCTTTAACACATGCTCATCCGTAGGCACCTCACCCGTAGGCACCACCCTCTCTGGTCCCGAGTCCCGACTGACTCAAATTACTCATAAAGTTCAATAGCACGAATTAATCTGCTACATTTTTAACGCTAGATAATTTCCTTTACATGAAATATCAATCAGCTGTAATACATCACTTTGTTCTTATGATAGAACAATAAAAAACATGTTTAAACTATTTTTGAAAATGTAACGCCACCCCTCATTTTGAATATCCCCCAACTCATGGCGCAATTACATAACTAATGATCTTATTTAATTCCTTGACCTGTACAACATAGTATAGACCCATAATTAAGTACAAAGTATAAGAGTTATGTTGCAAAAATGTCAAAATGGCATCCCCTTTTGATTTTTTATGCAAATTACTGTTAAGTTGACCTAATGCTATAACTAATGATCTAATTGTCTTCCTTGACCCTGACAAACCTTTGTATAGACCACAAAATTGAAGTCCATTACAAAGCCTTAAATCTTGGTTATGTACAAACAAAACACGTTGAAAATGGCGGCCCGTTTTTGAATTTATGCTAATTAGGCACATTTCTCCCCTCAAAATTCAGCTTGGGGACCAGAAAATTTAGAATAAGCATAATTTTGGCATCTAAAAAAAACCTATCAGTGTAGGAAGCACTTTTTTGGAAAAGTGGAACCAGTCTATTATACAAAAACCCTGATTACGCGGTTTTTTAACCAATATATGCATTAACAAATTACCTCTCGTTGGAAAGAGGAGATATGTGGCTTTAAGATGGCATTCATTATTTTGGATGTCATTTTCACAATACCAAAAAAATTGGTGGAAAGTTTTGTTGCGTTTTTTATTGATACGCCCTGTAAATGACAACACGACCCGCATTGTTCTTTCCTCTAACCATATCACACCACGTAAGAAAATAAACTGTCAAAATCTTTCCGTTCATATGACAATAGGTCATTTTACATCCGGTAGATTTTAGATGATTTGTATTCTACCTTTACATCTCAACGCATACTATAATGAATCCCAATGTATTAGATTTTTCCTAACTACCGAATAACGTGTTCATTAGAAATATGAGTCAATTGTTTTTGAGATACCTATAAAACTATATATTGTTGTAAAGCTAAAAAATGTAAGGAAGACAAATATGCAACTTGTATGTGCATATACAGGGTGCCACAAGTGTCATATAGGGCGGAAAAGTGAAATTTGGATGTAAAAAGTACAACATTTTGTGGCAGTCTAATTTTTTACCTTCAATTATCATCATAGCTTAAACTGTTGTATGAATCAAAATGAATGCCACATAAATAACAAACAAAATGCGATGTTATTTATCTTAATACAAAATAAATGCAAAAGCCCCGAATATCAAAAATCCCTATACTTTAACACATGCCTCATCCGTAGGCACCTCATCCGTAGGCACCACCCTCTCTGACCCCGACTGACTCAAATTACTCATAAAGTAAAAATAGCACGAAATTGAATCTGCTACCATTTTAAAGCTAGATAAATTTCCTTTAAAATGAAATATAAATCAGCTGAATACATAACTTGGTTCTTATGATACAATAAAAAATGTTCAAAAATATTTTTGAAAATGTAACGCCACCCTCATTTTGTTTACCCCAACTCATGGCGCATGACCATAACTAATGATCTAATTTAATTCCTTGACCCTGAAAACATATGTATAGACACAAGAATTAAGTACAAAGTATTAAGAGTTATGTGCAAAAATGTCAAAATGGCAGCCCATTTTGAATTTTTATGCAAATTAACTGTTAAGTTGACCTAATGCTATAACTAATGATCTAATTGTATTCCTTGACCCTGAACACATTTGTATAGACACAAGAATGAAGTCATTATACAGACTGCCCCCAAAAAAACTATACAATCAAAGATTAATTTTTTTGGCCAACAATTTAAGTTCATATCTACTGGAGTTTTACTGATTCTTTTTAGGAGTGTTCCAGCTTTCATGAGATTTTTAGTTGGTGTAATTTGGGGGTCTGGTTCAGGAGTTATGGCTAATTATCCGAGACAGTTGAAAAACCTGTTGGGCCAGTTTCGGCTATCCTGATATTAACAAAGTTGCCATTGAAAATCATCTTCAAGACATTCCTTATTGAAAATTTAAATAAAAAGTAGGTATAAAGTGCTGCTTCTTGTGATATAACATTATTTATAACGTTATGATGTCGCAATTGCTAATAAATACATGTAGCATTATGAAATTCAATTCCAAACAGTCTTGTTGTCTCAGCTTTACTCCAGGTTTCAGCAGAAGGTAGAACCCTAAAAACACCCTTGTTGAAAGTAAACAGAGACCTTTGAACACAACCATCCTTTCCTTTATTGCTCTTTGTTGAACACTGCTTTCCTCATCATAGTCCTCCCTGGCATCTTGGAGGCAGTGGGGAATAGGGGAAGGGTAAATTGCCCCCCCCCCCACATTAGAGCGTTGTCCACACATTTGTCCCTCAACAGACTTGTAGACTGTTACATTAGTTTCAGCAGTCAAATTCCCCAAATTTCCAAGAATTTCATGATTATTGTCCCCCTAAGAGTGAGTCCCTCATTTCACCCACAACATAATAATTTCTGGTGCTTTCACTGAAAAATAATATATTGATTAGTTCAATGCATTATAATACATTCACTCTGATCTGTACAATATTCTTTTGTTTGAAAAGGATTTAATCTCACAATGATGCTACACGCCTTATACCTTTAGTTTCTTGGACCTTTAGGTGAAACTGGCCCAAGTGGTATTTTATCCTTTGTGTTCAACTGACAATATCTCCGCTTTTTTTTTTTTTTTTTTTTTTTGGTAATTTCTCCGAAAGTCTATTTCTCCGATGGGTAAATTAATCCGAACGGCAATTGGTCCGAAAGGTCATTATTCCGAAATCTAAAAAAGGGTCATTGCTCCGAAAGGTTTTTATTCCGAACGGCCATTACTCCGAAAGGTCGTTTCTCCGAATTTTCGGAATATCGACCTTTCGGAATAAAAACCTTTCGGAGTAAAAACCTATTTTTTATTTCATAGGATTTTTACTCCGAACGGTCATTACTCCGAAAGGTCGTTTCTCCGAATTTTCGGAATATCGACCTTTCGGAATAAAAACCTTTCGGAGTAAAAACCTTCATTAAAAATGTTATATACTCCGAAAGTTCATTGACGGTTTCTCAGAATTTCTAAACATCATTTTAAAGTTAAAGAGGGCTAACCTGATTTAAGTGTAAAACGTTTAAATCTTGATAGAATGGCCTTCAACCCAAAAACCCATCTGTTGAGTTTTGCGCCGATATTTCAAGCCGTTTTGATGTGAGACCTAAAAAACGTGACTTTAATATGTAAAATTAAATATTGGTCGACCAAAAAAGGGCACGTTTTCGCTCGTGACATTCAAAACCAAACACCATTTTGCCCTAGGATTTCACAGGATAAATGAGGGAAAAAAACTTTCTTCAGATAGGACGAGGCTATTAGCGATCGGACTATTAGCCTTTATTTAACTTTGTGATTTTCTTTCTTATTTTGGCCGAAAATCCTGTAAGATTGATCGTTTATGTGAGTTTTTAGCCAAAAAATCAAATTTTTCTATGCTTTTGTACACAAAACTGATTTCACCAAATTTTGGGAGGACGCCGTGCATTATAACCGAAGAGTGAAAGCAGTTATACTGAAAGGAAAGGAGAATGAAATTATAAAAAAATAGAAAGATAGAAAGAAAAAGAAAGAAATTCAGAAAGAAAGGAAAAGGAAACGAGAAAAACCAAGAAAGGAAATGTCAAATTGAAAAAGAAAGGCAAAATCGAGAACGAAAGACTGAGAAAGAGAGACGAAGACATTTTTTTTTTTTTTTTTTTTGATTATTGTCCCCCTAAGAGTGAGTCCCTCATTTCACCCACAACATAATAATTTCTGGTGCTTTCACTGAAAAATAATATATTGATTAGTTCAATGCATTATAATACATTCACTCTGATCTGTACAATATTCTTTTGTTTGAAAAGGATTTAATCTCACAATGATGCTACACGCCTTATACCTTTAGTTTCTTGGACCTTTAGGTGAAACTGGCCCAAGTGGTATTTTATCCTTTGTGTTCAACTGACAATATCTCCGCTTAGGGTCCATCAAATTGGATGGAATAAAAGCGAGGATTTAGCTTAGGATCTTGTCTAACAAATAAAGTCAAAATATCTGGCAAAAGTGTACAGTTTATATTTTTCATAATTTTTAGTTTGATTGTATAGTTTTTATTGGGACAGTCTGTAGAACGTTTTAATCTTGATAGAATGGCCTTCAATCCAAAAAAGGACACGTTTCGATCGTAACATCCAAAACCAAACACCATTTTGCCCTAGGATTTCACAGGATAAATGAGGGAAAAAAACTTTCTTCAGATAGGACGAGGCTATTAGCGATCGGACTTTTGGCCTCTATTTAACTTTGTGATTTTCTTTCTTATTTTGGCCGAAAATCCTGTAAGATTGATCGTTTATGTGAGTTTTTAGCCAAAAATTCAAATTTTTCTATGCTTTTGTACACAAAACTGATTTCACCCAATTTTGGGAGGACGCCGTGCATTATAACCGAAGAGTGAAAGCAGTTATACTTAAAGGAAAAGAGAATGAAATTATAAAAAAATAGAAAGATAGAAAGAAAAGGAAAGAAATTCAGAAAGAAAGGAAAAGGAAACGAGAAAAACCAAGAAAGGGAATGTCAAATTGAAAAAGAAAGGCAAAATCGAGAACGAAAGACTGAGAAAGAGAGACGAAGACAAACTACAGAAAGACATGCTGTAAGATAGAAAGGCAGACGGATAAAAAGAAAGAAAGAAGAAGAAAGACTGCAGAAAAAAGCGAATCAAAGACCAATAAACAGTGAGACATACAGACAAAATGAGACAGAAAAATGGGAAATACAGACTGAAATACAAACACAAAGAAAGACAGAAAAAATGGCCTGTAAGAACAGTGAGGCAGAAATATGAAGAAGAGTGAAAGGGTGGAAAAGGTTGAAAGAGAGGAAATGAAAACGGAAAGAAAAGAAGAAATGAAAGGGTAGAAGGAAAAGAAAGACAGAAGCAAAAGAAAAAAATGGAAGGAAAGATAGAACAAAAAGAAGGAACGGTTGGAATGAAGAAAACCAGATAAAACGAAAGAAAAGAATATTTATAAAAGGAAAAGCAAAAAATTCAGGTTTTTAATCAGAACCTAATCAGAAAGGGAGTGGTTTACCAACAAATTCATTGCTCGACTCTATCCTCTCGCGTGAAACTCTAGCGGGACGAGTGCATCGCTGAACCGTTTATTACCCTACTTTTTTCTATTTTTAATATCTTTTTTAAAGTGATCTTTTTTTGATAATTTTGTTTTTTAGTGGAATTCTGTAACGTGATGTATATGTCTACTGTACTCTTTGTGTGGCAGCTTTTACTGCCTTGTTTGTTGGCCTTTGAAAAATGCAGGGTGAGAAATTATACTGTTGTAATTGGGGATTTTTTTTTTTTTTTTTTTTAAACACAAAGAAAGACAGAAAAAATGGCCTGTAAGAACAGTGAGGCAGAAATATGAAGAAGAGTGAAAGGGTGGAAAAGGTTGAAAGAGAGGAAATGAAAACGGAAAGAAAAGAAGAAATGAAAGGATAGAAGGAAAAGAAAGACAGAAGCAAAAGAAAAAAATGGAAGGAAAGATAGAAGAAAAAGAAGGAACGGTTGGAATGAAGAAAACCAGAAAGAAAAAAGAATATTTATAAAAGGAAAAGCAAAAAATTCAGGTTTTTAATCCGAAAGGTTTTTATTCCGAAAGGTCGATATTCCGAAAATTCGGAGAAACGACCTTTCGGAGTAATGACCTTTCGGAGTAATGACCCTTCAGAATAAAAATTCAGGTTTTTATTCCAAAAGGTCGATATTTCGAAAATTCGGAGAAACGACCTTTCGGAATAATGACCTTTCGGAGTAAAAACCTTTCGGATCAAATAACCTTCGGATTAATGACCCTTATTATATTTTCGGAATAATGACCCTTCGGAATAAAAACCTTTCGGAGCAATGACCCTTCGGAGAAATGATCGATCGGAGATAAAACCTTTCGGAGTAATGATCTTTATTTTCGGAGAAACGACCTTTCGGATTAATGAACTTCGGACTAATGACCCTTCGGAACAAAAACCTTTCGGAATTATGAGCTTCCATAGAACAGTGTGTTCGGAGTAATGACCGTTCGGAGAAAAAAACCTTTCGGAGCAATGACACGTCGGAATATCGAACTGTCCCCGCTCAGACATGCCTGACGAATACAATTGCCGTATACAATTTCTGTAGATGATAACACTATAATACAATTTCCGGTACAATTTCTGTTTCTACAAGAGTATCAGGGCTAGGGCTATCATCGCCAATGATGTCGCACATAATACGAATCGCTCACCAGCGAGGCGGAACCTCGCGTCTTGTTCATTCTGTATTTAACACAATCTGATGGCCCTACCCACTTACGCAACTACCCAGTACATACACAATTGCTCGTGCTCATTGGACAACAACGTCGCCCGTACATGTCAGTAGGGAATAGAGCATCATTGATTGCCCACATAATATTCAAATAACTCATAAACGCCCATAATGAAAAAGCAACCCCCCCCCGCGAAGAAATTTTCGCCATCACGAAAAAAATACATAAAAACCGGTAGTACAATCTGAACAAGGCTGTCTGACCGAGCTGGCGAGCGCGAGCGAGCTAAACCGCAGACACCTGTGTTGGAATACTAAAAATAGCTAAGGCTATGATTTCAACTGTTAAGTATGACAATGCGTTTGGTCAAAAATACTATTGCTTTACGCCGGCAGTACAATCTGTACAAAGCTGTCTGACCGAGCTGGCGATCTAAACCTCAGACACCTGTGTTGGAATGCTAAAAATAATCGGCTATGATTTCAACTGTTAAGTATTATAATACGTTTGGTCAAAATACTATGTTCTTTAAAAGTAGTTCGCTGGCGATATAATTCAGATTCAGACTGCCTTGAACAGGGCTAGTAGTGCACGGGTCCAGCCATACCGACAATCTGGGCATTCCAATGATAACATCACAATAACATAATAACATAACGTAATGATAACATATTCCAATTTAAGAGAAACAGTAGTTAATTCACTTAACTTTTTCTAATGCTACATTATGCGTTTTTACCTAGAAGTGAAATAATGACAAATACAACAATTCTGAAGTGAGTTTCTGTGATATTGACGACCAATGGTTGAAAATGACCTTTTTCACAATATTGGAGTTTCAACTATACCCTCCAACCCGGACTTCTATGACTGTCCACTACCACACCCACCATCACATTTCATTAATTTTTGTACAAAAGGTGACATGGAGTCCAACAATTTACATGGAGCTTTTAGCGAAGTTAATGGAGTTTTTAGCAAAGTCAATTAAAAGTTGGAAAAAGTTGAAACAGTTTTAAAAAAGAAATTACAAGGGGGACCCACCCCTCTCCTTTCGGAGGACGAGGGTCCAAATCCGTACAATAGCAATTAAATATTTTTGCATACACCCTTAAATTTACAATAATATTATTGTAAGTATAAACGAGGGCATCAAGGATGCTCTGGTTTAATACCTCCGGTTGGTATGGTTTTTGAAATTCCCGGTGAAACTACTTTTATGCTAAGGGTTAAAAACCCTTGAAATGTTTCAATTTTTTCAAAAGTTTCTACGGTTCATGACCCAATTGAGGGACATCTTGTCATCGAACAAATTGCTGAAACTCTATGCAAAAAAATCACCCATAAACCTTTGTTTTTCTGAGATATTTGATATTTTTTCATTTACAAACACGCATTCTCTCCGGCATTCGCTATATGGCGACTGATAACGTATAGTCTCTCACGCAGTACCAAATTAGATCAAATCTTTCGCAGTCTTACGTGACACAGCTACTACGGGCTGTCCGGTAAGTCGTATAAATCCGTTCTAAATTGAAAAAAAAAAGTTGGCGCAGCGTTTTTGAAAATTCTCAATATGGACTAATACCGAAAGGAATTGGTGGGAAAAAGGGATCGGCCCGTAGTGATTGCGTGTACTTTTTCCTGGTTTGCGAGCACCGAAGTACTCGACAAAAACTTCAATTTTCTCGCTAGGTTCTATAGTTCAGACCCAATTACGAGACCATAGCCAAAACAAAACATAGTAACGGACCTGCTGATGCAAAATCTGCATAGAACCCCTTTCGTTTCCGGAGATATTTTAGATTTAGTTTTCATTTGCATGCATTCGCTATGACGGACTGATACCCTTAATCTCTCGCGCAGTACTATTTAGATAATATCTTTCGAAGTCTGTGACACAGACTACACCTTTCGGACCGCCGTAACAGACTACACACCTTGGGAAATACTTATCTCCCCGCCGTCCACTGACTTTCAGCACCTTGTCACTTGGACGCTTTTTGGGAGTCGACAAGTCGCCCCTAACCCACTGGCGAGGTGTCAAATTGGTGTAAACGTTTTTTCTATGGAGTGTGAACCGCGCACTATGATGAGATTGCGATTTATCCGTATTGAAATACGTGTTACAACAATTGGCCCTCGACTGACCCTCTAACTAGTCGCTGAGATCATACGACTATCATGGCGATATTGAGGTCAAAATCTGGTCAAAAGTTCAGTTGAAATTGTTTCTTAGGAAGAGCCCAAGCGTGCACTGTAGGTACGGATACAAGACATGTACATAATCCACCAACGCAATAAAATACACTTTATTTTTGTCGTAA
Organism: Ophioderma brevispina; assembly: GCA_023653785.1. NCBI lineage: Eukaryota > Metazoa > Echinodermata > Ophiuroidea > Amphilepidida > Ophiodermatidae > Ophioderma > Ophioderma brevispina. The sequence goes on along the minus strand of JAMKCH010039461.1, from coordinate 2,151 downwards.
TTTTTCCTCTATCGTACGAACAAACAATCGCGAAGTTTAATAAATGACAAGCGCCGAGTTTTCATCAACGTCATGATTCTATTCACTTACGCAAAGGAAATTAGTCCTTCCATGACAAACACTGCAGCAAAACATGTCGGCATTTGGCCGATACTCGATTTATTTTGAGTCCTCGATTGTCAATACGACCTGTAATTTGTCATGCACTAAAATGGTAAATTAAGGACAATTCACTATTTTTTCATGCAATTTAAAAAAATGAAATTTTTTATGAAAATATATGTGATTAAAAAATAACTTGAAAAGCTGATTTTGTTAATTGAACATTAGAAAAACATTTAGCTTGATTTTTGTGAATGATTTTTTACACCTATATACAAATTCTGGTGAAAATGTGTTGTTTTAACATTTCCTCTGAAATGGCCGGTTCTAACAAGGTTTCATTAGGCCGTATTTAAATCCAGTGAATAATTTCCTATGAGAAAATGTATACTTTTATATGACTTACTATGATATATACAAATTTATGATATGAAACTTATTTACCAAAAGTAATTATATTAAACGAGGGAGAAAATCGTGGTTCTGAGGATGTTTTTTTTCTAAAATGGCCGGTTCTAACAAATAGCGCATATTTAAATTCAGTGAATACTTTAATTTGAGAGTATGGCTTATTATCATATTTACAATGTTTCAGTATACAACTTATCAAACAAATGAATATTCAACGCCATGCAGTTACAAAACAGGGCCCAAACGATGGCGGTCAAGCCGGGAAAATTAATCCAAAGATATAGACTGAATACTACATGCCGATTTAATTTATTTCGTGGAATAGCAATGGGTACGTGTAGTCTAATATCACATTCAGTGTGCATCATCGACAGTTACTCATACAAATAATTCCCAAACATCCCTTATCAGTGGAGGATACTCTTCAACTCCAACAGTTTTAGAATTTACTATCAAGATTTCGTTTTTAGTGTTAAAGAGACGGGGTGGTTTTTGTTATAAAATCGTTCTGTTTACCCATAAGGGCGCTGATTTGGTCAAATCATTTCAGGTGAGGGCTAATATAAAAGCTTTACAAGCATGCAAAATATCAATTTTGAACAATCTTGAGGCGCACTGTGCCAGTGTCTCTTTAAGTGGATAATGGGGTAGGGGGAGGGCTCCAGGACCCCATAAAATAACCCTGTAATTCGCGCTGAAATATATTATTTCAAATCCAATATGGCCACCCCGAAATCCAATATTTCCCGAAATCATCCAATTGACCATAACTCATCAAGTATTTGTGAAAGAGGCATAATCCTGGGCTCTATGTCCAGTAGGAACTCATATTTGACACTTCAAGTGTGTTAACAAGCTTACCAATCAAGATTGCAGCCAATGCGGTCAAGGGTCGTCGAGCAGACAAGTCGATCAAATTTGAGCTCCGCTTTTTAACCGATATTTTGTGTGTTTTTTGTGGTTAAATGTATTAATAATCTGAAATCTACATATCGGAGGAGATTTACTACTATATGTTTTACGTTTTGTGAAGATTTGAGTTGTGATTGTAGTGGATTTTTGTGGATTTTTAACTTTATCACGCACGGACTTTCAACGATGTATAGTACTACAGATAGGATCGACCAACGCAGAAACCCGGGACAAGATCGTCTATTATCGAGGAAGTGATGCTACCAATGAGGATTACCCATTTATTCTACAACATGTGTATAGTGTTTTACCATCTGCAGTAAATTTCCAGTATTTTGTCTTAAACTGTGTGTGTGTTTTTTTCGCGGGAAATAGACACCATCTTGGAATCATCTATGTGACCTGAAATTGGAACCGAGGAGTGGAGCAGATATTTACAAATTACGTGCTTTTAACTAGTGGTTTTAAACATTGATTAGTATTACTGAGATTTTTGTGATATTGGTACTAGTATTGTTATTTTATGCCAGTACAGTCTTGCAATTTTTCGTCCCAGCTACCTGAAACCGGAAGAGGAAGTAAACTGGAGATCAACAAGAAGACGCCATCTTGGATGTTATTGTTGTGGATGGAGTGTACCGTAACTCATCGTTTATGTCGCTAATCATGTAGTCAGTTTGTGAAACTTAGTAAGCTACCTAGTCCTTTTATTAGTTGCATGAACTT
>JAMKCH010039460.1:0-11850 GCA_023653785.1 Ophioderma brevispina | reverse complement strand
TATGTCACAATATTCAGTGTAGCATTATAAACTAACCTAAAGCCAACACAACTTAAAAAATACCGGGGTAAAAATGCTGCACTGACTAAAATTACAATGCTAATCTCGGGGCGCTGTGGATGGTCCTTAGCGTCAGATAATAGGAGCCTTTACGGAAACAAACATGAACGCAAATAACGCTAGTAGCATTACATAGAGTTAACACAGAGTAGGAACGCTGAACCCTAAAGTTCGGTCCTCTACAGGTAAGAAGATTTATCTGGGTGGAGGGAAAGCGAATGGCATTTTGTGGTAACTAACAACACAGCCAGTTTGGCTGTTATCTATGAATTACCATAAGGTCAAGCGAATGTTGCGGCGATGAGTCGCACAAGAGCAGGTTCCATTGAAAAAATTGTACCAAAAAAAAAACTTTTAAAAAAACAAATGTGAAGACGGTAAAGAACTTAAAAAAGTCATATCGAGGGATGTGCGGAGGCACAGCGATCATAATTGCCCCTCAGAGAGAATCCAAATGCGAACGTGCGAGTGGGAACCCTGTCAATGTGACAGCATCGTCATTAAATCAATTGTGCTCGAAGACCCTAAAAGGTTAACATTAAGTGCCCAAGCTAAAAAACTTCCGTTAGTGCCCAAGGGGGGTTCCTAGGGACCCAAACCTAGTAACCACTTCCCGTGGGAGTTTGATCCTGACACTAACACAAGTAAATGGGGGTCATGTAAGGAACCACAATAAAATGAAATCCGAACTTTGACCTAGACCTATGGCCAATTAAAATTGTCACTCTCCGAAAAAAGAGGGTTTCGCACATTTCCCATCCTCAGCAACTCCCAATATAAGGTTTGAACCAAAATAATTCATTATATGACTCTAAGGCAAGACCCAATTAAAATAATCATTGAAAATATAGCCAAAATTATACCCTCTACAAGTATTTTGTCTCAAAATTCAAAATCACCTAGTTTTCCAATAGACTTACACAGTTAGAGCAAAGGTTTTTTTTTTTTTTTTTTTAAAAATTTAAAAATTGATGTATCAGCTATAAAAGTTAGGTGATTTTAAGTATTATTAATTAATTGCATCCCTAAGGTATATATCAAAGAATAAATCCCAAGATTTAATACTTTAATGTTTTAATTTGTAGTTTTTTATAAATAGCTTGATTTTTTTCACTTCCGTTAGTGCCCAAATGGGGGGGGGGGGGGGGGTTCCTAGGGACCCAACCAAGATTCTAATGAAGCCCACGGGTGGTTGGAATTTATTTTTTTTTTTTGTATCAGGAGAAGCGTATTCATTAAATCAGACAATTAGCAAAAAAACTCCTTGAAAAATTTGATCGTACCCGAGAAAGAAATCGCAAAAAAAAAAAAAAAAAAAATCAAAAGTTGGGTACTATGGAACCCCCCACCTATTAAGGGTTGTAAAATCATGCAAAATTGCAAATTAAACAAAGAGTAAATTTGATACATCAGGATAGCTTAGAGTTTCTTCTTTCCATTGGTTAAACAATGTCCCAACATCCACAGTAGACGTCACTATGACGTAATATGTTGAGGAAAGTGTGAAAATACTGATATAGGTGGAAAATTGATACTTCGCAATTGAGCGACTCAAAAACCTAACTGCTCATTATTAAAACTAGTCATTTCCCATCAAGTAGAGCCAAAAAAGTGCATGAAAATCGGATATTGACAACTTTTTTGGCGAAAAAAAAATTGTATCCTATTCCAAACTGTGGCGTTTTGCTTTAAACATGCAAATTTATGATGTCATTGTGACCGTAATGCTAGGCATGTGGTACTCCATTTTTGGGTATCAATGGAAAGAAGAGAAAGAGAAGACCATAGCTATCTATTGGTACCAAAATCAAGTGTCTGTGGACATCCTGTGTTGTGCTAGGCATGTTGGTACTTCTATCCGAAGGGGGGTGGTTGACACAACGCTCACCCATAACTTGGGGATCACCTGTGTCTTACCAACAACCCGCGTGGACTGTTTGATTTTGGATGAAAGAGAGCGGAAAATGAAAATTTTAATTGACAAATAAATTAAATATCTGGCCCCAAAAAAGGGGATTTAGTAAGCCGGGGAAAAATCTTAAGGGGGGTCGGAAAACCACCGCCTCTCGGTAGTACGAGGGTTAATTTATAGATTAAGACACTGTATTTTTGGGTGTGCTTATAAAAATGTGTTTGAGCACAAAATTAGGATACACTAGCCGCGGCACACATTAACGTATACATTAATACAGAGTGAATAGGGATCTTCATATCCCTTTACGTCTATTAGTCCCAGATTGAACAACAGAAACCAGTTCCAGTTCCAACAGCAAAGAACCGAATGGAACTGGCGGGTACACGACGATTGAGTTTAGAAGCCGCCCCAAGCATCAGTTACAGCCTTATAAGTGGCTATTTGACGGAACTAAGCGCCAATTTTGACTGTATGCTCGTTCTCACTGCCACTTTAGTTCCGATACTAATACCGACCAAATTTAGATCCGATCAATGCCCGTTCTCACTGCCACTTTATGTCCGATACTAATACCGACCAAAAATAGATCCGGTAATAAGTGACTTAGGTCCGACCGTGTGGACACGACTCTAGACACAACAGAGAAAAGCAGATACATGTACCACGGAAGTAGAACCAGATGACACGCTGTACTTGTGGCAGCTGGTACATTTACCAACACAGTGACAGTAGAAACCATGCAGTTTGAACGCACTCTATTTCTTTCTTTTGAGCTAGATTTGAACGTATAATCGAGTGGAATTAATCTGCAGTCCGTACAGAAATGAACAGTTCAAAAGTAGAATATATCCTGAAGGTCTGTTCATACTTCTACTGCACTGCATTTTAATATACTACAACAGCCCGTCACTTCCGTTGCACTCCTAATCGGTTTACTGCAGATCAACCCAGTTCACTGCAGGTCACGGGTTGCAGTACGTTGAGAACTTGCGAATGATTGCAGTAAAAACATTTCAAAGTAGTTGACGTATAACACCGTACTAAATCTTGATGCATCACCAGTTAAAATAATTTTTGTTCCAGTAAATAAGGGCATACTGCAAGTAATTGGAGTAACAATTTTTGTGGGCTTCATTGCAGTACTGCACTGCAATGCAGTAAAGTATGAATGACCTTAAAGCAATATTAGCCCATTTTGAAGAGCGCCCCAATTTTCAAAATTTGATATTTTTGCAGAGTTATGTTGGTAATTGTCTACGAAACTATACCTGCAAACGAGAATGCTAAAAAATGCGTATTTATCATAAAATAAGCGTTTTTGTAATTAAAATTGGGATCCCAGATTGGACTTAACGGCGGAGCTGGAAATGCTACGTTTATGTCCGTCCATGATGAAATAGTGCCACCTCAAGAAAATAACCTCTAAACTTGACTTGCCTGAACCAATAAAACAACTAATGGATGAGCGTAGATATGTACATGGCACTATTTCCCGGCTATTTCACATTGGAAGGCCGTTTCCAGCAGCCGTTGAATTATTATCGGGATCCCGATATTAATTATTCTAATTACAAAATTCCTTCGTTTGTGACACATAAGCATTTTCGAGCTTAACCATTTACAGGTATAGTTTACTAGCCCGTTACCAATGCAACCGTGTAAGAATCTCAACATTTTTGAAAAATTGAGGGCGCTCTTCAAAAAAATCTGCTAATATTGCTTTAACAGGGTAAAACGAGTGCTAAAAATTCAAAAATGTGTAAAGAGAAAAACAAAACTAATAATGCCAATAAACACAGAAATGGTGCCAAAACTGGGTAAAAACAGAATGAAGTGACAGAATATCAAATTGAACGCTAAAATGAGATAAACAGCAAACTAAGAACCCTCCTACCAAGAAGACAGCTACTAACAAATTTGATGCATAACATGTGATCACCCCTTGATCCAGGAGGTGCAGCGTATCCAAATGACCTGGATAAGGTTAAATTGCTTGAAGTGCAAGTGAAGTCATTATAGCCAATATGTCAATTGCTAAACTTACACCAGACTAGTTTGCTCATATTCTATGGTTTTTGTCAATACGATTTTCTATTTATATAATAATTTGTAATGTTTCCATTTTGCTTACAGGTCAGCGGTTTTGCTTGGGCCACAATCTTGCAAAAATGGAATTGAGTCTCTTTTTCTCGCATTTGCTACACCAGTTCACGTTCACCAAGCCTGCGGACAGTCCTCCGCTTTCTTACGAAGGAAATGTCGGGGCTAATAATGCACCAAAACCCTTCCAAGTTATTCTAACTATTAGAAAATAATCTTACCTACCGATCTAGATCTTAAAATAGGTGGTGTGTTATTTCATAACAGTGCAAGTATGATTTTTACCCCAGCCCAAAATATGAAGACCCCCCTTACATAAAACAACCTACCTTTAAATTCAATCAGTAACCCCCCCCCCCCCACATTTACCTAACCCCTAAAGATTTTAGCACTATCATTATTATTATCATTATTCAGAGATTTACAGATATAAATGATTGGGTGCACCTTGTGTATTGGCAATGTATTTCAAAGAGGCTTAAGTAGTAATCTGATACTGTATTTTAAACAACACAACCAATTTCTTCATGGGAGTACCTTCGAAGTACCTGTTAAGTAGCCACGGAGTAGCCACATCGCCGGCCGCAAAAGTGGGGGTAATCATCCACCTAGGTACACATGCAGTAGCTTAACGACTAGTCACCCCATGCGGGAGTACCTGCGTGGGTACTCCCATGCAAATGAGCCTTGAGTTCTGTGTGATTATTTTAGTAATTCTATACATTATTTAATATTTTGGTCACATGCGTTATATGTTTTTACACAAAGTCTCATATATAGGGGTTTTTGGTGATATAGATGTTACTGAGCTTGAAAATGATCAGAAAGTCGTAAGCAACAATGGAATGTTTGGCGCCCTCTATGGTCCAAAGTGCTGCATACTAGGCAGCCAGTAGGGGAGTACCTGTGAAGGTACTCCCGTGGAGTAGCTGCGGAGGTACCCCACTACTAGTGGGTTATATGGGTACCTGTCAGTCACCTAGCAGGCAACTGCAGAGTACACTATAGGATGGGTACTGCTAAGTAAACATAGCTGCTATCCATCCAATGGCTTGTGTACTTCGCAAGTACTAATTAGTCGTAGGTACTGCATCAATAATGCATCAAGGGGTACCCTTGGAGTAGAACTAAGAGTACACATGGAGTAGCCTAAGCTCTGAGTTACACCGTGAGTAGGAATTTTGCTGTGAAGGTCACGGTCAATGCAGTTGCCACTATGCAGGGCTTTAATTCAATGTTGATTCGGTTTATCTACATAACAAAATATAGTGGTTCTTCCTTGTCTTTCGAGTATTTTAAGAATTTATTGATGGGTATTATTCGCTTGGAAGAAACCCTAGCCAGAAAGAAAAGTAAATTGGAGATTCATTTCGATAAATGGTCTAGGGTAGGTTTCTATAAATATTTTTTTTTCAGAATCTGCCTTTGAAAATTATAATATTGTATAGTTTAAGTATACATGTGTTTGTATCTTTTCTGCTATCTTTTCTGCCATACACACTGTCTTGTTGTATCTTGTAATTTTGCTGGTATTGTATCTTGTCTAAATATCTGTATTGTTGTGGTCTGAAAATAAAAGGCCAGCCCATTGGGGTTTTTGGCATAAGGCAAAAAAAAAGATTCTTCAATGGTAAAAGAGTTACTTAGGTTTGCCTAGATTATGCTCAGACTCGGCATTCTAGATAGCAGAAGTGGCAGGAGATATAGGCCTAGTACCCCAGACTCACAGTCCGCTTACAATGGTGAACAATACGGCAATCGATTCAGTTGACTCTTCACGCAACATTAGTTTCACGCTTTATTCCGTGGTCGTCTATAGGAGCCCGTGAGCAGGAACCCTGCTTTACTTGTGGAGTATAAATGTCCAGATCCAGACTAGACAACTACGAGACCTAATCTCTTGTACACCGGATAGCTATTTTCGGTTTAACCAAGATACATAATTACCACATACTTAAAAGAGATTTTAGCACGCTTGGCTGAACACTTCAAAATGATGATATTAAGGCTTTCCAAATGATCAGGTGGTATCGACTTTGCAATCGATCACCGTTTTTTGAAGACTAATACAGCCGGTTTTTGAATACTAGAGCGCGTTGCGCATTAAAAGCTTTCGAGCAAAAGATGTAACGAAACTGCTACTTTCTGAAATATTCGTTCTGCAGGCATTTTGAATTAGCTGTGGTGACAATTTTAATTGAACGGCCCATTAAATATCTTTTTAAGTTATATGGTGATTGTCACCTTGGTTTGTTTCCGCACGGAAACGGTACGTTTTCTGAGGTAAATTTACTGAGTCGAACAAACCGATTAAACATGTATATAGCAGACGCGTGTGTACTGTCATTTGAAGAGGCACGACAGTGATACGTGTGTGTAAGAGTTGGCAAAGTATTATAATGAATTGGGTAAAAGTCCATTCATATTTTACCGCATATGCGTTACTGTGCCGATATATTGATTTCTTTCATGCCGCAATACCGCAATGCACCCCTACACCCCTATCTATTCAACCCTATATTATCAAACTATGGAGTTAACTAGATATACTATAAGATCCAATTAACAAGTGTATGGCACCTGTAACATTAAGTCATACTTCAAATTCAAAATGGAAGCCAAATCCAATAATTTTAAAATATGCCCTATAACAAACAGCAAATACCTGCGATAAAAATTAAACGTGGAAGTACTTAGGTTTTTGTTGTTAGACACAATAAATGTATTTCTGATACTTTATAAAATTGGTAACATGACGTCAATCAATAAGGCAGTCAAAAACGTGAACATCTTCAAAAAATACTTGACACAAATTTATAAGTATTACAGAATTCAAATCGAAATCAATGTGTCAATGACATTAGAAATGTACCCTTAATCCTAACATTTTTAAATGTACATGTTTTGTAAATGTTTGTGCAGGCCTCTTAGAGATCAGTACTAGATACTGAAGAAGTTACCCTGGGTAAAGAAAGATTAAATAATAAATAAATAAACCAATGTACAACATACATTTCAATTTGTTTTTAAATGCACCAAAATCGAAATAAAACTAATATGGTGCAAAGTTGTCAAAATACCATAGGAATTACATTTTTCACATATATCACACTCAATTTATAATTCGACCCATTTTTATTTATCGGGATTACCTGGTATCACTTGGTTATGATCATAGATATATTTCTAACTGTTTCATTGACACAATAATTTATACTTGAAGGTAATATTTAGAAATTTGTGTCAAGTATTTTTTGAAGATATTCATGTTTTTGGCTGCCATATTGATTGACGTATATTGAACAAGGCACAGTACCTCAAAACCTTTCCTTTTTCGTTGGTCTCTAAATTAACGGGTTATGTGTGTGACAAAAAGACACTGCTGTACTCAATTTGTAGAAGTTTGTCTTTAAACAGATTATGTCTGAAAAAACGAAAACTGCTGGCAGTCCAGCTGTCCAGTTAAAATGTATTGTAACTGCATGCATCTTGTAATATCTCAATTAAAGGAACACAGGCACATTTCCAACAAAACACTAAAATTCCTTAAAATAACTGAAATGGATAGAATAAGATTGCGACTTGCACTGAACACTTCAGCTGCAAACAGATTATACCAACGAAATGATATAATAGTCGCCTAGAAAGGCTCTTGTTTCAAGTCCAAGTCAGTTGGTCATTCCATTTGTTTCACTTCATTTTCGGTCATATGATCTTCGTTTTAATAGTTAAATTTACATGCCACTAATAAATCGAGACCCTTTAGCAAAGATAACATGAATAAGAAATATATCATGAACCAGTCTGAATGATTTACAGGGAAATACAAGAAATTTGCACAACTCTGGTATGTATTTTCTTGCATTTCAGTTTTGAAACCTAAACCATTGGGAATAAAACCACTCCGGAGTTTTTATGGCTTTAGGCTTTTATTACAAAGGTAAGTAACTTATCCACAATGAACCTGCATGTTTTGTGCTTATTCATATACCGGGTGAGGGTTAAAGTATATACATATATGACCCGTTCGAATAGAAGTAATTTCAGTGTCTCAAATATATTCCCTCTAAAAATAAAAGTATTATTTTAGTGTTCATGGGTGTATCCATTTTGACTTTGGATGAACGTAGCCCGGTTCATAATTTTAAAATTGAAATTGAACTTGGCAATTTTGTTTTAATTCAGCACCCTCAATTGATCAAAAAGCTTGTTTTCCCACTTTTTTAAAAAAAATTGTATGACATCCATTTTGATGGTTCAAAACTTCATGTTGGGTTGAAAAAAGCCAAGCGTTATTATTTTAGCCAAAATATCAAATATTAGTAAAATACATGCAGCTTTAAACTTAATATTGCAATTTTCATTGCAGCAGCAGCTGTGAAAAGCGAACCACACGGCTATTACAAACATGCATACATACATATACATACAACTAGCATTTATGATGCGCCGTTCCCCAAAGGCTCGAGGCGCTTACAATAAAAGAAAGTGAGAAAAATGAGCAAAAAATATTACATTTAATGAAAAACAAATCAATTTGGAAACAAGTCGTCGGCTGAATGCAAGACCAACGTAAATGACATTTTTGTCGAAATTGAGTTTTTAGTGAATTTTGAAAGAGGAGGTATTCGCGCATAATTTAAACTATGTGTGAAGATATGTAAGTGATTAAAAAAGTTTTAATTAGAAAAAGAAGATAACGTATGTGCAATTCGCGTTTTCCGCTTAATGCAAGACCAACGTAAGTGGCACTTACGTTGGTCTTGCATTGAGTAATTTTGCCCCTTTTCAGTGCAAGACCAACGTAAGTGGCACTTACGTTGGTCTTGCACTAACTAGAAAATACTGATTTCACTTACGTTCTCTTCTTTTGTAAATAAATATTTAATTACGTTTGTCAAGTAGAAATTATTTCATTTATATCATACAAATACATTTGTAATACCTGCTATAATTATGGACACACCACCTATAGAATCCAGTACAAACACAAAAATGTTCTTCCTGCAAAATTAGTCAAACTGCACTTACGTTGGTCTTGCATTCAGCCGACGAAGTGTGTCTTAAGTGCCTTTTTAAAGGCGTTTACAGATACTGACTGCCTAATGCGAACAGGAAGGTTGTTCCATAACTTTGAAGCAGAAAACTTTTATCACCAGCTTTGACTCGAGTCCTTGGATAATCTAACCGTAGGCGATCTTTTGACGACCTAAGGTTTCTTTTTGGAACATGTAACTTGAAACACTTTGAAAGATATACAGGAGCCATGCCATTAGGAGACTTAAAAACATATAAAAGCAATTTAAAAGAAATTTTCTGTTTCACAGGAAGCCAATGAAAAGAATTTAGCAGTGGTTTTTGGGTCCTGCTGTCTATACAGTAAAAACAAGTCTTGCAGCCCAATTTTGTAGGCGATGAAGACGAAGAGTCTACGACTTTGGTAGCGAAGAAAGCTAACTATTGCAATAATCGTGCGAGAAAGTATAAGAGAGCGAAAAGCATGATGGCAAGTGTCTTTGTCAATGTATCTGCGGAATGCGCGAGATGTTCCGAAGATGGTAGATGATTGTACGACTAACATTAGTAATGTGTGATTCCATGGTCATGTTTGAATCCAAGTAGGGCACCAAGATTGGTATTGTTTGAGTGGTTTAATGTGAGAGTTTCCAATAGACAGTGTTATATTTTTTATTTCAGGCCGGAGCCTTTTTGTAGTAAGGAGATGCAGGGCAACAAAGAACTCCGTTTTATATTTCACTGAGTTTTAATTTGTTGAAACCTTCATCCATATTGTGATGTCTTTATCAGTTTGGAAGAACAGGTCAGTGCGTTTTCCAATTTCATGAGATCTGTTGGGTTCAAAGGGAAACATAAAGTTGCGGATATCTGCGTACACATGATAGCTGACACCATGATGACGGGCAATATCTCCAACTGGTAACGTGTAAATACTGTAGACTATAGGACCGATACAGAGCCCTGTGGCAACAAAGTTGGCCGTAATTGAAAGGATCGCCTGTTATGTCCCACACGGCTAGTACGCTTGAAGATAAGACGGAACCAGTCCCAAAGCTGTTCCGTGAAACACCAATGCGCTTTGATAGCCGGGATATAAGGAATTTCTGGATCAATCGTATCAATGGCAGCTGAAAGGTCCAAAAATCGAGCAGCACCGTTAAATTTAAGGCTATTAAATTTTGAAGTAATTTGGAAGTTAAAAGGTGGCATGACAGCGACCAATCTTTAGTCAAATTTCACTTGGTTGTTGCCGTTTCAATTGACTTTCAGGTCTTGTAAATCTTGTAACTTCTTCTAAATTTAAAGATTCGTAAATAGCACAAAGAGTATCTGTCATTCAATTTTTTCAAATAAAAAAATATTGAAAAGTGTCTATTTGGCCTTACAAATAGCAAACATTCAAAATTACGAGACTCCCTGTGGAATTCTAAAAAGCATAGTTAAAAAAATAACAGGTGAAAAAAAAAATCTACTTTACTAACACGTTATTTGCGCTCAAAACACCATAAACATTATAACAAAATGTTTTGGACAACATCCCATGTAAAACATTAATGTGCATCCTAAGATCAATCAGGGCTGTATGCAAACCCTTTGCGCGAGATAGTTAATGCCATATGGTCGATTCTTTTAGCGCAAGTACGTAGATGAACATGTGAAGGTCACACAACTCGTTGGCTACAAGACCCATACCAACTCGACCCAACAGATGACGCAGGGAAATCAAAGCTCAGATGGGTAAGCCTATACTTGCTCCTGATTTTGAGGATAATTCATAAACCACAAATTTGCGAACTCGGGGGCGATGTTGTTTTTTTTTCCTAGAACTCCAAACAGAGAGTCTTTGAAAATGGAAAAAAAGGATACATTTTAATTCGGTCCACCCAAACACTGCCAGCGCCAAAGGTCCGTATGCACAACCAGGTTTAAAGTTAAGACTGGTCTAAGTCAAGATTAGTTCGGTCCAAAAAATTGACAGCTATTAAAATGTTCTTCATAAGTAGCTAGCAAATTCCAAAGATTAAAATGCAAAAATTTCGAATACCCATGTCCAATGGCAAAGGAAAAATGTCTTTTGGTGGGACTAAATTACACTAGACCAGTCTAACTTTTTAGGACCCGTCTAACTCTTTTTTGCATACAGACTATATCTCTAGGCGACGGGTTTTAGGCCGGATTCAAATTTCAATCACTAGTGTTCCATTGATTTCGTTCAGGTTGTTCCGGTTGGAACTGGTTTTGTTGTTCTATATAGTGAAACACGGTCCAATCACCATGAAAATAGTGGTCGGCATCACTTCCATGCACCCTTCGATCCAGGTTTATTCCGTTGAGGGTCAGAATTCATAAGTGTGCCAGAAAAAGTGTGTCGCTGGTAAGGTTACAGAAACTCCAGCTTGAAGCCTAGCTGACCCCCCCTTTGTAAACGAGTTGGTATGGTAAAGTCTGATAAACCCCGTATACTAAGTGTTTATGCACGCATATTTTTAGGTGAACCTTCTCTTTAAAAATATTAAGAATGATTAAAATCCAAAGAAGGGTTCACGGGGATTGGCAGTAAAATTTCCTTTGTAGGCTTAATACAGATAAACGCAATGCATGCCAAAAGACGTTTCGATTCTTCAATTCAATAATAGTCCTATGGAAAAAGGCTCACACACGCTATTGCCTTTATATACAATACTATAACTACATATAATAATCGATCGATCGTTAACGTTGCCGGTGTCTTGGAGCTTGTTTTCTTACGCTTTGTT
>JAMKCH010039459.1:0-13450 GCA_023653785.1 Ophioderma brevispina | reverse complement strand
GAGCCTTTAAGCTGAGTAGTATTTCCAGCGTAGAGGGTCAACTAATAAATCGATAACTATAACTTAGCCGCTTTGCTACGAGGGTCAGGCAACGCTCAATTGAATTCTGGCAATCGAGAGCGTTGATACTCGGAACGTCGGGTAATTTATATATACAAAGATTTGATTCTAGAATCAAAGAGCACGAATATTAAAACCAGCTCAATGCTATACTCTGTGACTCGACTTTCTTCAGTACAGATCGGAAGTAATAGTAACTGAGATATGGGGAAGATCATAAATCCCCAGAAACAAATTCGCCCTTTAAAGGGGCATTTCGAGATCCACAACAAGTCATCCGACCACTAACAATTGAGATTTTGTTTATATCTGACCGTTGGCATAAGATAGTATGTGTGCCTAACCTACGTGCAGATCTAAAGTGAAGAGTAGACTTTATTTGATTTTTTTAAATTACAATACAGGGGCCTATTGGGGTTACCTGATACCATGATTTGACTCTAACATCAAAAACACATAAGAATTAACTGAAAGTTTGGAAATAAAAATTTTTCGAGGGTATCTGGGTGAATCGCAAAACACAAAAAAGGTGCTGGATCACGAAAATGCCACCTTTAAATTACCGTAAAATATGCGTCTTAAGTGTGTAGAGAAATGTGAATTCGTAATTTGAATGCTAAGAAACATAATGAAAAATAATAATTCCATTTTCAAAATGCGGACATCGGTATAATGAAAAATATGGGAATCCACATTGGTCTCAAAAAGCAACGTTTAGTGATTGATGATTCATTACTACTCAGGACAAAAATGAGAGCTTTGGAGCACCATTTTATCCACTCATTAATATGCTTATATTAATTTTGCGGTAACTAAGGGAAGGGTATTTTTATTAATTTATTTATATTTTAATTTTGAATTTTTGGTTTCGTAAACATTAGAGTTACTTACCCGCTTATTGCCGCAGGAGATTACGTTTACATTCCGTATTGACTGCCATTTAAAACAATTGGCGGGGCGCGAGCTCTCATGCTCGAAACCGAGCCCCCGCCAGGCCCCCCCCCCCCCCATGAAATGACCGATTCTACAGTGCTTTGAGAAGGACCCAACTTCTCCCCTCAGGAAATGCCTCGCTACCCTTTCCACCCCCCCCCCCAACTGTGCAAAGGTTCTGGTTACGTCACTGGCGGTGGTTCCGCGGAGACACTCAACTGTCAGTTTTGAAAAGGAAGCGCCTTTACGAATAAATTAACCATTTTAAAGAACTACCATTTTGAAAACTTCACCGTGTAAACGTGTCACCACATACGTCCGAACTATTCAAAACACAATTTTTTTTTAAGACGGGAGACCTTTGGATGAATACCACGATTGGACTGGTATACGTGTTAGCACGCATACAACTTTAGGGACCGTCCCTTGCTTAACCATCATTCACTAACCGTACAAACCAGTAAGTGATAATGTGGATATGGAAGGGTTCAACACCATGTACGCTTCACAAATAAAAGAAAGGAAGAAAACGACCATCGAGCTTTCTTGATAATTATTTTTATAGCACGTTTTGGAGATATTTAGGAAGGGTTTCATAATTGGATACATGGACTCTGATAAAAGATCATTTAAAAAAATGGACGGTTCCCTTAGAGATTGACTCTACAAAATGTCACCGGTTTGCAGGCACGTGGCGTTTATTTTGTTGCATGTCATTGGTAAGATAAGGTACAAAAATATTACGTTTTGTGTATGTGAGTAATTTTATAAACCATTGAAAACATTGTTGACTTCGACTTATTTGGAACATAACAAGGTTTCAAAGATTCTTAAAATGCGCATCTTTGGCCAAAACTTCGACATAATGTTTTAAAACGATAGCCAATTAGGGACACGTTTGTGATATAGGAAGAGTTAATATATATTTTAATCTGATATAACTAGTATAAACGTGATGTGTTTTATTATCAACCTCCTTAGACCGAATAGCAGCCTTCAAATTAATTTAACACATGAATCGCCACCGAATCGCCAAAGTAGTCTCTGCCTGTGTTTAAGCTATAAAGAAATGATCGTGTAGCTGTTGGTGCCTATCCTTACATTAGGGAACATGATAATCGCCGAAATATTCAAGCCTTGTGTTTAGTTCAAACGGTAAACGTTATGAGATTTCGTGTAGATGTCGGTGTCTTCCCTGACATTAAGGGGAATGTTCGGTCACCAAAGTATGTTCACGCATATTATGTGGTGATGGGATCATAACTCGATTATTTTTTTTAATTTTCATGCCTGTAAAGACTGGAATGAGCCGCTTAAAGAAGTATAGGTGAAAGTAAACTTCAATGCCCCGTTCAATTTGTCGGTTGACTGGTCTCCCTATTAAGTTATCAGATGTAGATAAACGCGGTCACCTACTTATTTGCTATTCCGCATGAGTAGGCGGTACGAGAGAGTCACCTCGGCATGGCACCCACCCCCAAAAGTAGCGTGGCAGTCCTTGTACCATGGAAGTAACATCTGAAGTCTAGACAAGTATGCTCCAGAATTAGTAGTCTTATTGCTAATGTAAATAGTAAAACGAGTGTACTGATTGATATACAATCTAGTATCATTGTTGATATTGACGTCAACTATAGGATGATACACGCTTGCAAGCGTTTGCTTTCGACGGGGACTTACACAGGAGGTCAAAGTTTAAATTGGACCAGACCTATTCTCTAGAACAACCGAAACATAACGAGATACAAAAGAATCACCTGAAAGAAATATCTCCAAATGTTCATTTGAAGCAGCGTGCATACATGTATTCTCCGCAACGCTTTGATTTCTGGAGGGACAAGCAAAGTCCATTTAGTGAAAGACTCTAGAGATAAAAAAAATTACGCGTTCATCTAAACGCATGTTGGGGGGGTCCGTCTGCCATCGCAGTTTGTGAATGGAGACAAAGGTCAGATGAGGTCACCAAGACGTGAGGCACGTCATGCCCTGTTGCTTGAATCAGTAACAAGGGACGATGCATGGATCCCAACGTGTCATGAAAATTGAGCAACAAATGTGGACACACCAAGGCAATTGACAATCGGACCATTATAGCGGCAATGACCTCTGATAAACCTCTAGATGCCTTTGACCCCACTCTTGAGGGGAGTAAATGTGACCCATACCCAAGGCCCATACATGCGAGTGCCCGAAAATGTGTGCAGTATGTGGAAACAGCGAGCAGTAGTGTTTAGGGCTAACATTTGGGTCAACATTTTTCCAAGACACACACAAAAGAATACAGAGACACAGACAGACCACACCGACATACACACTAAGCAATCCATGCACAAACTACCAAAAGCAATACAGAGACAGGCATACACACTAAAGCAACTCCCTTACACCCACACGGACCAAAGCAATCCTCTGTGGTCCTTCTTGCAGAGGACAACTATCTATCTATCTATCTATCTAACGGACACGCCGCAGCGAGATGCTGTTCACCATGTAGCGATAATTGTCCACTGTTTGTCATAAGTTGGGGGTCGGATGGATCCTGATGGATGTCTCGAGCAATTCACATCAATGTAGTTAAAGGGGCGCCGACCCCGTTTGTGCATGGTAATTACAAATGTGATATCTAAACACACGTGTGACGTCTGAGACTACTTGATCAATCGCACGATGACAGTGACCGGCAAATCGTGCACGGCGTTGGGCAACAGAAGATGAAATTGGAGGATATCTCCATATATCTGTGCTTTGGTCATGTGCTCACGCCAGGATATGTTTTGTACTCGCAATAAGAAGCCTGGTGTAGGTGCCATTCAGTCTATCCTGTAGCTCTTTCTTCATGGTCCAGGTCTAAGATCCATATATAACAGGATACTCATAACACAGGCTCTAAAGAATTTTAGCTTGGTTGAATTTGAAATACCAGATTGCCATAAGTGGTGTAGTTTATTGCATGCATTCCAAGATTGTCCTTTGCGTGACAGGGAGTCTTTCTTGCTGTCGGCAACATAGGACCCTTGGCTACCATCTGTAGTGCAGATAGGTTGATGATCATCTTCCTCGTTGACGGTCATATATTCCGTCTTCTTGGCATTTAGATGTAGGCCGACTTTGTCTGCAAGTGTTGTTAGTAGATCTTGTGCACCACATATCAGATCAGCTGTTAGAGCTAGATAATCTGCGTAGTCAAGGTCTGTGAGATACTGACTTTGGTGACGTCTAGAACGCTTGGGTTTGATGGCGAGTCCTTTATCGTCCATGATGTCAAGACTCTGTCTGAGAATGTAATCAACCACGATTACAAAGAGATAGGGAGCAAGAGTATCTCCTTGGAGGATTCCAGTAGTTGTTAGGAACTCATTTGTGGGCACATCCATGGTCTGCACAAAGCTATGTGAGTTATCATGCATGATGGCAATTTCCTTGACGGTCTCATCTGGGACACCGAAGTTTAGTGGCGAGAATATGCAGCAATGTAAGTGCAGAATTATCGCCTAATTCTCACAACTATTCTATGATCCTTCTGCGGGCAAGTATCTGAGGTAGTGTTGATCTTCCTTTGCGAAAATTATTCTGGTTTCGTCTGAGAATGGGATCTATGTGAGGAGTGATTCTGTTGAGCAGCATTGAGTTGTAGATCTTAGAGGCCAGTGGTGACAGTGTCATTCCTCTGCAGTTTTGGAGTTGTTGGAGGTCGCCTTTCTTTGGTAGAGGAATGATGAATGATGTTGAAAAGGCAGCTGGTTTGTTTCCCATGTAGGTGTTGTTACAAAATTCTAACAGTTGATCATGGAATAGTGTGTTCTTCCAGATTACTGCAGGAATGTTCTCGGGACCAGGCGTCTTGGTGTTGTTCAGTTTCTTCAGGCAGATCTGAAGCTCCTCTAGTGAAAGGTCCAGTCTGGATGGGAAAGGTGTCTGCTATCTTGTGATTGAAGAAAGGTTCGTAAAGGTTAGTGTTATTCTGAACTGGCTTGCCAAGTAGAGAACTAAAGTGCTGAAACCATGTGTCAAGGCACTCTTCAGTTGTTTCACCTTTGATTCTCATAGGCGGGATAGCTTTTTTATCAGTAAGCTCCCTCAGGGCCTCCCAGGCAGCAGCATGCTTGTTTTCAAGACGTAGGGTGTCATGTGCTTCAGCCTTGGACTTAACATGCTCCTCAAGCACCACGGTGTAAGCATCATCAAGTTCAGCCTTAGCAGCATAAAGGTTCTGCTTGGAGCTTCTGGTGGATTTAGTACGGTGCTTCTTGGCTGCAGACTTCAGTTTTTTTCTGGCTTTGCTGACTTTGTCGTTTGAGGCAAAGGCAGTAGTCTTCTTCTTCTTTCATCTAGGCAGCATCTCCAATGCAATGTCTTTGTTGGCTGAAGTGAGGACATCATATACTGTGCTGGAGTTCTTGTCTTCAAGCTCATCAACAAGAGTGTTCAACCTGTTATGTACTGCTCCAGTATACTGCTCACAAAGCTTTGTATCCCCCACTACCTTCCTTATTGTTTTCATGGGATCTCTGGGAGGGGGTTTACTCTGACGATAACTTATCTGGCTTCTGCAAGAGACAATTCTATGATCAGACTTAACAGCGTCAAAAGTGTTGTAGGCTCTTGAGTTCTTAATGCTGTTAATCCACTTCTTTCTGACAGAATATAGTCCAGTTGGACAAGTTCTCCATTTAGGGGACGGTGTGTCCACAGTCTACTTGCTTGGTTTTGGAATCTTGTGTTAGTGGCAAAAAGGTTTTAAATTGTTCCATGAAGTCCTTCATGTACATTCCATTTCTGTTGGACTCATTGTTGCACGTGAACAACGTGTCATCAGGCCCAAGCGTGGCATGGTAATCTCCAGGGATGTACACAAGATTAGGGGCTGGAACTGTACTGGGGGCAGTGGAAAAAGTTCATGGTAAAAGGGAGATTTACATTTCTTCTGGATAGTCGTTGTGGGGGCTGTAACAGCAAATGACTGTTGTTTCAGGGTGGTCCATCGGTGTTGTATAGCTTCACGATGATGAGATCATTAACTTTACAAGGTTGGCGGGCACTATGACTTGAGGAGCCTTTGGTCGCGTGGACATCACAGACGACCAAAAAGGTGACAGAGGACTCAAAAAATTGGGGTGTTATTGTTGAAATTTATGTAAAAAGTTTTGGGTGAATAGTTTGACAAATTCCCCCAAATAGTGGTTGGGGTGACGTGGTATAAAAGGGAGCTTTTACAGCCTTTACATGCGCGTCACCTCCAAGATCGGAGTGCCCCCGGGTGTTAAGTCATGCTATTGATTTTTAAAAATTATCAGTGTGTAAATGGGAGTAAGTACCCCCTCCCCATAGGAGAAGGATAATAATGAAAATATGATATATAGTAATAAGCAAGAAAAAGGTTTTTTTTAATTTTATATCAAAAATCAAAAAGTAAATTTTGTTGATTGGATTGGATAATTTTCCTCTTTGACATCAGAAGTTTCTTGACTCCTGTCTCCACCAAAGAGATGACGTCGATCCAACGTGGACAACATCCAATAGATCAGGGTATGAAATTATTTATCAAAAAAGTATTTCCCACGGTGTGTAGTCGTTCACAGGTGCGAAAGATAGATATTATCTAGTTGATAATGCGTGAGAGGACTACCGTTATCAGTCCCGCCATAGAGAATGTGTGTAAAGAAAATAAATTAACATATCCGGAGAACGAAAGGGTTCTATGGATGTTTTTGCATCAGAGGATCCGTTGCTTGTTTTGTTTTGAATATGTATCGTAACTGACTCTGAACCTATAGAACCTAGCGAGAAAATTGAACGTTTTGGCAGGTACGTCGGGTGCTTAGCGCCACGGGGAAAGTGAACACACAATCGCTACGGCTGCATGATTTTTTACCACCAATGCCTTTCCGATATTATCCAGTCTGAGAATTTTAAACATGGTTCAATTTACGCCAAGCCTGTGAATTTTGTTTTCAACTTTAGCAACAGGATTACGTTACTTACCGGCGCTGTAGGCGTCAAATATGATTGAAATGATGGAGAACTCTTATAAGGATGTCCATGAGCTTCCGTGTTCCGTATAAAAAGCGGCCATTTTAACACATCTCAAGTACAAAAGTTTGAGTGATTAATCTGTAGACAGAGCGACAGGAACCTGAATGAAACGTGATTCTTAAGCGCAGCAGAATGGTGCCTTAAGGAGAGGAGCCAAGACAAAGTGTGTACAGGGGTCAAATTTTTTAAATTGATCACCATCAGTTGAAAATTATACCATGTTAGTGTAAACTACAAGAATCAGAAAGGTTATAGTTTTTACTATATAAAGGCCTAGGTTTAGAGTTATAGGTAAAACAGCAAAATTGATAAAAAAAATATACTAACAAGGGTCAATTTCAGTTGTACAGGGTCCAAAGTTCGAAGTTGCTTTCGATTTGGATTTAAAAAAATGTACAAAGTATTGTGGATTTCATAGTATTTAAAATAAGGGAATAGTGTTGACTGTCCAAATGCTAGTTACCGATGTAGGGGAATTAAATTTTCAACGTCCATAGCATTCAAAGGGGCTTGATCTTGTTACCCCCTACTTTGCAAGCATTTTAGAGAGTCAAAACTTTCTTAGTTTCATCCTATTGAACTCCACCAAAATTGCACCATTTTTTATCCAATCCAAATAACAAAAATAAGCCCATAAGGTTAACATTTCACCAAAAGCGAGTCATTCCATCATTCAAACATTAAAAGCCCATTCCTTAATATACCCTTAAAGGACCATTCATCATGTACAATTTAAAGGGTCATTCATAATTACAAATTATAGAATCATATAAAAATTTAAGGGATATTCGTTAATTTATATTTAAAGGGCGATTTATACCAAATAACAATGCATCATTTACAAAATTAAAGAGGTGATTCCTTAAATTATTCTTTTTAAAGGGCCATTGCATCAGTTTACCAATAGCCATCCCTAGTTTATTTACCAATTAAGGTTAATTTCCATCATTTACCAATTCAAGGGTCATCCCAAAACGGACTGCAAAGTACCATGGTCACAATCCACAATCCATACGGGATTGACCGATATTGTTTTAATTTCGTGTTGCGTTGAGACCCTTAATAATAAACGCTGGCTTTTATAAGTACCTTTCGTCAAAGATCACAGCGCTGTTGCCTAATTATATTATTACGCTGCCATCAGGCAATCGTAACAATCAATTCGCTTCACTAGGTCGGCGTGGCAAGCGACACATACCTATCAGACCTTAGATTGTAATATTCCCCCGAACAGCGACCCGAATATTGCTTGGGTCTGACGAAGCAAGCGAGGTGGTGGTAAAAGTGCCTTTCCCCAATACGCAACATCTTGGCCACAGCGGGCTCGAACCCGTAATTTCAGATATGGTCGGACGGTCATATCCACTGGGCCTTGACCACAAGTGCCCTCAGTGTTATAAAATTCGCACAACTCCTTCGGGAAAGTGATTTATTTATATAAAAACTATATACTATGTTTCTTCACTTTCAGGTTTTGATTTGAAAATAGTTCGATTGATATTGCCATCTGCAGTATGGCCTTTTGGTTAATGTAAGTAAATATTAAGGGCTCAAAAATGGTATCCAAATATTTACTGGAGAGAGATCCAAGTTTATAATGGCGCTGCCATGTGCATTGGTGAATACGTAAACGTCACATCTGCCAAACTGATAGGGGCCTACCATTTTAGGATGCTTAGGAGCAAAATAAATCAAAGTCATGCTGAAATCGCTATAGAATATCCATTTGCACCAATTTTGATGTCAATCTTTGAATCACATTAGTTGATGGGTACCATGCTCGGTTATTTGTAGATAAAGTATTAGTGTTTCCGCCTACTAAAATAGCTGCAAAAAATATGAATCAATAACCCGATTGAGAATCTCCGATCATCTTTCGTACTTAATTTTGCCCAATTGTGTGACCTTTTGAACTTTGGTGACCCAATCTTCAACTTAAATATTCAGCGAAGAAAATGTTATGAATCGCTGAAAGAGGTCACCTTATCTAACTGTTCTGATGTGATATTCAATCACCTAGTACGTGTACGTGCGGGTAGCGTCCCTCTGGAAACTCAAATTGCGATCTGCCTGCTAGATCTAAAACCAGCGTTAAAAATAGAAGGTCAACAGCAAAAAGTTGAAGCCTAAAAGATCCTAGTCTCATCTGTTGAGTTTAATGCTAAAAGTCTGCGTGGCAAGGTCCCTGAATTCCATGCATTGATTGAGGAACATAAACCAGATGTCATTACTAAAACCCATATCGACATACCGTAATTTTTGGAAAATTCAATGTGTATAGAAAAGATCGTGATTAGAGGGAGGGGGGTGGCGATGCTGTTCGTAATGTCGGCTCGTAATGCCAGCCTTTCTTGTCTAGAGTTGGATTCTGACACTGAGATCATATGATCAGTTCTCTTACCGTTGTAAACCCTCCTGGTTGGTTGCTACCATCGAATCCCTGAAAGTCCTGTTGTGTTGGCACATCGTGGCGCGTCGCTTGAGAAGATCCCCAGAGCCATTGGTCCGCATTAATATTGACTGCGACTTTAATGCGAACACGATTAACTATTTCAAACTGCATCTTCAAAGGAATCTCGCCTGTTGATATTGCACAAATAGTATTTTATGACACAAAACTATCATGGGAACCACTCGCAGCATGAAACCACTGCCCAAATATTTAGATTTGCTCTTTTGCCTCAATTCCAAATATCATTGAGCGTACTGAAGTCGTACCTCATATATTGCAAGAGCCTCTGGACACTGGGGTTCTACCTGGGGACTGGCTTCTGGCGAATACCTCTGCCCTTTACCAAAAAAGGTGTCAAGGCTGGACCCTCTAACTACAGACCAGTGTCTTGTGCTTCCATCTCGCACATCATGGACACTTGGAATGACTTAACATCCTTACTCCAAGACAGCATGGCTTCCGCAAACAACATTCCTGTGTTACAAAGTTAGTCTTATCAGCTCATGACATGGCCAAGGCAGTTGACGCTGGAAAACAGGTGGGATCCCTGTATTTGATTTTTCCAAAGCGTAAACAAAGGGTGGTGATAAACGGCTCCAATTCCGATTCCGGGGTACCACAGGGTACCGTACAAGGTCCCATGTTGTTTCTACTATATATTAGTGACATCACCGGCAATTTACAGTCCGAAATACGTCTTTTTGCGGACGATTGCATCCTTTATAGAAACATCAACAGCCACCAGAGGCTTCAAAATGATAATGTCAGGCTTCATCAGTGGAGTGTAACTTGGCAGATGGAATTTAAACGTTAAATATGGTAACAAAAGAAAAAATTTCATTATGGACTACATCTTAACAGATATTCTTGTGGTCAACGGTAGATCCTCACCAATATCTGGGTGTGTACCTCTCAGATAAGTTTTCATGGGATTTTCGGTGATGGTCATTATAGTTAAGAGGCCAATCAAATTATTGGCATGTTGAGGAGAAACTTGAAGCGATACTCTATAGCAGCGAAAACAACAGCTTATTCTCGCACTTGTCCGTCCTCACCTGGAGTATGCCTCTGCAGTTTGTGATCCTTATGAAGAGAAATATATCCACAAGCTTGAGATGGTTCAAAGACGTGCAGCACACTTCGTCCTCAACAACTACTGCAGGGAAGCAAGTGTGCCTAATATGAGCAGTCTAGAAGAAAGCGTACGAGTACGTATATGTAAAAGTACGTCATAAGTTCCCACAATGCAACGCAACTTTTTAAAGAAATACATTAGGTTTTAACATTTCACTCTGGGACAGTTTATTTCTGAAGCTGCAATGTTCACTATATAGAATTTCAGGGCTTATCAACAAAATGTATATCTTTTTTTCAAATAAAAGATATTAGTTAATTAAGAAAATGGATATGACGTCATTAGTGACATTTTTTTCAATAACTAAATTTCGACCCATGAATTCAAAATTCGGACACATAGAATTTGTTTATAATGTTGTTTGGCATTACTTCTGAAATTTGTATCCTTTCTCGTCTCAAAACTGAGAATCCCGAGAGGATTTTGTAAAATTATTTTGTATTTCTTTATAATTTGTTGACGTATGTACGTGTACTTTCAAGTACGCTATCTTCTGCACTGATGATTCGCAGCCTGGGCTAAGAAACACTAGACTTATTTTAATGAAGCAGATCCTCATGGGTGAATCTGCAATCCCCAAGTCAATCGTGCAGCCAGCTCCTAGCAGAACAAAAAGATCATCTATAAGTAACAACCCTTTTTGCTGAACAGAAGCCCATAGAAATTCATACATTCCCAGAATGTGTAGAGATTGGAATAGACCACCTGACTGCGTTGTCTCCGCTACAAAACTCTTTTAAAGACCAGGGGTCCGTTGGCCAAACTCGTGCGTAAACCTACGTGTATACTAACTAATGCGTTTCACCTACATAATAGACTTTTTATACCAGTTACACACAGTGCTTTAGATAAATTGGTCCACTCAGGCATGACATATTATGCACGTAGATTTGCGACTGAGTTTCACGAACGGACCCCAGTGCATTAAAATCAGAAATAGGGACCAAGCCATTACAATACAACCACAATTAGTCTTACGCAGCTACGACTTCTCCCGTGGCTTTACATGGATTCATAGTGTCCGTCGCCACGTACTGAAGAAGAATAAGAAGAAGGAGGAGAAGGAGGGGAGAAGGAGGATGAGAAGGAGGAGGATATACAATTTGAATGGGCCAATATTCTGGTACTTTTGCGGGAAAAGATAGGGGGAGATGGTCCATTCATGAAAATGTTTACCTCGTTAGGTTTTCATATCTATGTAAGTGTGTTCCAGTTTGGTTAGGTTTTTCGTTTTTCAGGTCTACTTCGAAAAGTTAAAATCCGATTTAAACCAGATGTTCCTTCATATGTGGAGGATGTCAAAGGTCACGGACCAAGGTCAAAGGTCATCTGAGGCCATGTTCCAGACTGTCATCTTGCCAGGGGGATGACGCAAGTTTACTTGCTGTATTTTTTTATATGGTCGCGGGCGTCCCCAATATTTTATTTCGTTGGTTGAAATGAGCCCGTCGGTTCACTTGAAGAATTCAGGTCATGGCGTTTGCAGGCCGATTTGCCGGCAAAGTATAGAATTAAAGTTCAATGGTGAGGGTGCGACAAGTTATTTGACAAAATCGTGCAAAAATTAGCCCTCAGAAGATATTTAAAGCACATAAACGCGAAATTTTGCGGGCGCTTCCCCCCTCCGGAGCCCTATAGACCCCACCCCGTTTTCTGTCGGTTTAGATGCGACACTACCCCCAACATATCAAAATCCTAGCTACGCCACTAGTTACGCCACTGCCTGGATTACAACCATCTCCCCCTCAAATGACTCAAATGAAGCTTCGCCCCAGGATCTTCCCAAAGATATAGCATGATAATTTTGATTTTTTTTTGGCAAGGCTTTTTGACAACTTTCACATTAGAAGCATCACTATCCCAACAAGCTATGCATTTTAGAAACTCTCAATTCTAGAACCGTCGCAAGGCAATTGACGTATTGGGTCTTTTTAATGCAAACGAATGTCTTCACGGTTTGCGTAGTCAATCACAAAGGAGATTTTCCTTCTTTTCAAAGATTTACACGTTGAAATCATAACCCTTAAATTCGATTTCTTTTGCCAATGCTTATTCCTCTTTTTGAACTCAGCTACCATTTGACCAGCGGCTCATAGTGGTTAAACCATGTTTCATTGTTAAAACAATAGAAACGATTCTAACAAAATAATAGGGCAGATAGCGAGCTAGCGATGGTTGAGTTTAGAAGCCTTTGTTCTATAATACATTTACCGCTGTGATATTTTTACCGCTTGAGGTAGTCTTACGGAATAAAGCTCATGCACACAATACAGACCCTTAGTTTTCCGAAACGTGGAACGTAAACGTTCACGTAAAGCATGATCTATCGTCTACGATTGGTCCAAAACAGGTCACATGAAGTCTTACGTGAACGTTTACGTTCCACGTTTCCGAAAACCAAGGGTCTCTAATGACTAGTTTGCACGAGCTTTATTCCGTAAGACCACCTTAAGGGGTAAAAATATCACAGCGGAAAATCTATTATACCGCCTCTAACATAATTGCAATAAATACAAATTTGAGTAATTATACAAACAGGGCAAAGGCTATGTACACGGCCATTTTGTAACGTAATCAAACCTGGTAAAGCCCATATATTGGCATGTTTACTGCGCCAATTTAATAGTGGATTTTGTCTTCTTTTACTCTAAAATAAGAAATAATTAAATGAAATAAAGATGCAGTGAGATTCGAACCAGCAACCCTTCGCTCTGTACTCTCAATCTATTACACTATGCTATACAAATCCATCTGGCAGAAATTCGCTGTTTTGTGTTATTTCAATAAGCTTAAGGAATAAAGCTCTCACACACACGACTTATTATAATAAACAAGAA
>JAMKCH010039458.1:0-13792 GCA_023653785.1 Ophioderma brevispina | reverse complement strand
CCTAACACTTATAGATCTCCTATCGCTCCTCACCAACCCTGCCTTGTTATACTTAAGGCCTAGGATCATCGGATAAAATGGTTCTTACAGAAAAATGACCCCTAAATCAATCCCCTAAATCAATTTAGTCCAAACTTGACTATGGTAAGGATTGGACTTTCCTCCACATATTTTTGCCGTTTCAAGACAGTGCGATTTGTTTGGTGTTTTTTATTCATTTTTTTTAAAATTCCTAATTTTTTCATTAAATAATTTTTCCTAGCCTAAATGAAAGGTGTCTTTTAAACAAACTCCGGGATATGTTTATAACAAAATACCTACATTCTCACTTGGCTTTTTTTTGAATCAAGTGTTTAATTTTTTAGAAAAATGATTTTAGGGAAAAAAATTGGAAAATTAAAAACGCCTGTACTTTCCAAATAGAAACACTCATCTGCAAAATCTACGTGAGAATTTTCCTAAATTTGATTTCCTTTCATAACACCTTATTCTCACCAAGGGAGTTGGGTTCCTTCTAGGAAAAATTCTGAAAGTGGAAACTTCAGTTATTTCTCTAGAATAATCACCAAAAAGGTGTTGTTTTGCGACCACCTGTTCTTTGTTTTTGAATGACATGCAGACAAATAAAAATTTCTATGGATATTTAATATTTCTTAACCATAACAAAACAACCAGCCAATCTTATAACACATCAATTCTTACAAAGAAATAAACTGCTGAGTTTTTTTCACAAAATTGCCCCTTTTGGGTCCATTTTCTATACTGCCAACATCAGCCCCTTTAACCCTGTCTATGGGATTGAAAATGCATTATTGCCCTATCTCCAAACGTCCTTTTTTGGAAAAAATTAAAAAAATTTGCACACAATTTCTTTCCCAATACCAACATTTCATGAGAATTTCAACAAATCGGGCCTGAAACCGAGCCTATGATCCACCTTAATTGGTAAAGAGCACCATGCAGTAATATGGAGGTTGCTGGTTTTGAGTCCGGCCAAGCGCGCACGAGTTTTTTCAACACTTGTGTCACTGGCTGTCTCCAGGGAAAGATTAATAAATATTCAAGGTGGTGCTAAGGTTATCAAGAAGGAGAGGGTCAAATTGAATATGAGTGTGGGATTTTGGTCCCCCCCCCGCCCAAAAAGATGACTATGTCTATTCATTTGTAATTTACATCACTTTACAGCATGTAAACCTGAGTGCACTTAATTTGTGCATTGCTGATCTAGAGAGATTCTTGCCTGCATATGCTGCGCACCGCATTAGAAAGCTGCAGCACCACCAAGCTCATAGGAGATCGACTCTTCCGCTGATACCCCCCAAGGTGCAACAAACTCAAATTCAACAGGCAACTGTTTTTGCTCCGTCCCGCAGCCGTGCAGGCTCAACCCAAGGAAGGGAGAGCCTCACCTCTTATTTTGAGCAGTGGGCGTCATCACTGCACCAGGTAGTGCTTCCCGGTGCTGGATACGTACACAGACGCAGGGCTCCGGTGGGGCGCCCTTCTCCAGTGGTCCTCAGTTTCTGGTTAGTCTCCAGGGAACACACTGTTACGACAACACCCACCCCGCCAGTTTGTATGTTTCCAGTTGATTTAATAGAATAAATAATGGTTTTGTTTATAAACTAGGGAAGTTTACTCGCACATTCCACTGCACTAACATAATATGTTTTGGGTGTCAGCAGCATTTTACAAGGTCTTACTTACAAAATGTTAACTTGTAATGTCTTACCAGACAAAGAGAACCTGTGAAAAATTTGGTGGATATTCAAGACTTATTTAAGTAGCACCTGGTGTGACTACTTGGCAATAAGCTTCCCATCCATTCAATTCTTTCTTTGTTGTGGGCGCCACTATTGCTGGAGGACCACTTAGCAATCCGTTGTGCGTTTGTGGATGTGTGTGTGTGTCCTAAAATGTTAAGTTTTTTAAAAATTGACCTCAATGAAAAGGTGCAGTTCAATTGTAACCCAAACTTCTGTCATAGTGGCACAGGATCCCTCATTGTGAGGAGGACAAGGTCATATGCGGATCAAGGTCATTGAGGTAAGTTGAAAAATAGGCTAAAAATGTAAAGTGACCTCAATTGAAAACTTGAAGTTCAATTGGAACCAACTTGTGTCATATGTGCAACATGGGATCCCTCATATGTTGATGAGGTCAAAGGTCAGTGCCAGGGTCAGGTCCAAGGAGTGGCCCCAGCTTACATTCTTTGAATATAGCGAGCGCGAAAGCCGAGAACCGGAATTCTAGTTTCTTTTTCTGTTGTAGTGAAACCCATAATAGCACTGTTGTAAATTCCACATGAACAATGTACCCCTGCTAGCGTGCCAGGTGTAACAACCCGTCAAACTACGGGTACTTCACTCCTGGTACCTTTCACCTTGGTGTCCACACAATC
The DNA here is from genome assembly GCA_023653785.1 of Ophioderma brevispina. Lineage (NCBI taxonomy): Eukaryota > Metazoa > Echinodermata > Ophiuroidea > Amphilepidida > Ophiodermatidae > Ophioderma > Ophioderma brevispina. The sequence goes on along the minus strand of JAMKCH010039458.1, from coordinate 11,391 downwards.
TCCTGCTGTTCCAGGAGCCACGCCTGCAACAGCTTCCAGCTAACACGTGGTGTCCACCGCCACTAGCACCACCACCTCAACTGCATCGTTGGCATCTGTGGTGCAACAAAGACTGGTGCTCCAGCAACGATTATGCGATGTCGGGTCACCAAATCTAGCTCAGTTTGTGACGTCGCAACCAATTACTCTACAGTTGCAACAGAATAGGGGACATCAAGGGTGCTAGGATAGCTATACCTGCTTCACAGCTACAGCTTCAACCACAGGTAAAGTGAATACTTTGTTTCTAGCTTGGTATCCCCTCTTTACTGAAATTTTACATGTGTGCAATCTGCAGACAAGACAGCCCAAGTTGCTCCTGCTTTTGGCTTGGAATGCATCAATGGCACATTAAAATACTGTTTAAATGTACACCAAAAAAAAAACGACCATCAATATTTACTTTAAAAATTTAAAAACACTTTAAAATAATTTTCTTTGAATCTTAAGGATATACTTTGTTCCTGGTATGTATTCAGCTTAGTAGTTTATGGATACATATAGAAAGGTAAGGAGGAAAAAACAGTGAGAATTAAAAGCTTGAAATGCCAGTATAACTTAGTTATTGAACTTGATGATTAAAAGTTTTTCAAGTGGTGTACCTGTTGAAACCCCTACTACTTAATCATGAATTCCTGTTCAAAGGTAAGTGATTAGCAAGTGACTGGTTTCTACTACTTTTTTGTTGTTACAGGTTGAATAGTTAGAATTGTACAGACTCATCCGGGCCCAAATTGTGAGACAAGCTCCCCAATCGGTGATTTCACAACAAACTATCCTACAGCAGCAACAGTTGCTGCATGCAAAGGACAACACAACCGCAAAGACCATTACAGCAACAGGTTGCACTACAGTCAGTAGCCGGTGGACAAGTGACTGTCAATAGTCAGCAGTTAGTAAACTCTATTGTAAATCAAGTAAGAACTCAAGCCACTGCGCAACCAACACAAACTAACCAGGTTGCAGCTGCGGTGGCAGCTCCACAGTTGGCCCGCATTCAGCAGCCTCAATTATCTGCCGTTGCCCAGGTGCAGAATGCACTCCAGCAGCAGCAACAGCAGCAGTTTTTACAGCAGTTGCAGCAACAGCAGCAACTAAAACTGCAGCAAACTGTACAGACTACTACAGCACAGGCTGCGTTGGTGTCATCGGGATTGTCGCAAGCCACCGCATCGACGGTAGTGGTAGCTACGTCATCATCTGCCAAGCAAACCGAATCAAAACCTGCACAAAGTATACCAAAGTTACAGACTGGTAAGTGGGCGTGGCTTTAGTTCATGTACTTTGTCCGATAATTGTAAGAATATTGATGTCAAAACCAGTGATTTCTTGCAAAATAAGATTTGATACATATCGGTGCTTATATTTCAGGAATGTTGTGAGTTGTTCATCTGATATGTTTGTTTTTCTGCAAATAGACGCAATATGCACAAAACAACTTTATTTCCATTTAATAATGGGTTTGCTTTCACTGCTTGCTTGCTTGCCAGGCTTGTTTTATTCACTCTTTCCTCAAAATTTGGTTGTGGATATTGCAATTTTGTGCACTTTTCAGTATACTTTAAGTAAGGTGTATATTCTTAACACTTCTTTCCACCTCAATTTTTGGCTTGAGAGATGAAAGCATGGTTGAAATGGGATTAAGCTGTCAATACGTACATGTTTGTTTTCAATAGGTATCCCATAAATTCAAAATTTAATTTTTAAAATTTTCCTGATCATAAAATTTATTCATCAAGATATTGATTTTGAGATATAGCTCATTTTAATGTTTAAATTGGTGTCATTGTTCTTAACGACACTTAAATTACCTTGACTTATGGAACCGTTAGACCATTGAAGAAAAGTCCAGAAATGGCACAAACTAAAATTTAAAACTCAATTTTGATTTTTCTTAACAAATTTAATCATTTTGATTGGTTGTATTGCAACTACTGATTGGGGATTACCAAAGATCAATTTGAAGTCTTTGTAATAAACTATTTTTGTTGGAAAGTTTTCGTCCTTGGGCATTTTTCTTTGAAAAAAATGCTGGTGACCTACTTTGCCTTCATAATTAGGGTATCATGGATAAGAGCTTAACATTAACAATCTAATCAACTTAATCATACAAGATTTCAAACTCCAGAAAAATTGTGTGAGATAAGTCCCTCCGAAATTGACAGATCCCCCTCCAATGTGATACCTGTATGAAACCTTACTGCATGTGTAAATGGTGGTAACCCATCTTGATTTCCCTGCATGGAAGAATGAATACTTACCTGCCCACCTCGGTGATGGTTTACTTTAAGATGCTTGCTTTCCTCCTTGTTCCACATCCAGTCCAAATTATGCGTGTTGCCGGGAGTAGTGTGTCCATACCAACAACATCGCCCTCAACTACAATCATCAACAACAACAACACCGCCATAACTGCGACAAGACCCCAGGTCCCTTCTCCTGGCCCGTCAACACCGACAACGCCCCACAGAGACTCGCCTGAGATGTCAATAACCTCCCCTAGTTCTCTGCAGCCTGTCGTTAAAATTACGCCCCTGAGCAGTGTTAGCGTTGCAGCGCTTTCAGCGGGTACCATGTCAGTGAAAGGTACCTTGACTTTTTTTCTTTTAAAATTCTGATATGTGGGTTTGGCTTGTTCACCGAGTACTGACTAACTCATTGCATCCGCTACTCACTAAGTGTGTCTGTTAGTTTAGTGTCACATCCCCCTTCTACTGCAACTTTTCCCAAAGAAATACCTGATTCTGATCTGCAGTTTGCCATTAAAAAGACCTGTCTTTTACTGGATATTGTAACCTAGCCTCAAGTAGTGTTGTAGATAAAATGCCTGGATCTAACAGTGAATTGAATGTGTTTGTGATCATTTAAAAAGATTGTTTACCATAGTGATGTATTTTTTAACAGTGCACATTTCTTAACTAATCCATCCTTTTCCTTAACCAGTTCTGACTGACTTATGTGTTTATTTTATCACAGTAAAATTCCTTGTACACACCAAGTAACATGTACACCCATTACTATCATAGTGTATGAGAAAATTCACCTTTGCTTCTGAAGAAAGAGTTTTTTGAATTTAGGAAGTAACTGAAAAGTTCAGATTAATACCGTCCAGTTGTGTGTGAAGTTTCAATCACAATTGGGTCTGCTAGAACAAACATACTCTGGGCCATAATTTCTTGGACATAACAAACGTGTGCGTTGCTTGTTGCGTGTACTGCATCTATGTGCAAAAGATGGTGCGTCATTTTGGCGGGGAAGCGGGCGAACATTCTAAACTGTCCAAGAATTTATGAGCCAGAGTATGAGTTCTTTGTTAGTTTTGTTAGTAGGCCTGCTGATTCACAGATATAGTAACTATATATGAACTATAAAATGCCAGGTCATATTTGTAGGTATTCTCAACTCTTTGGTTGTCTTTAACCTGTCTTTACTCATACCCTTAACCAGCATTTCCCATCCTGGGGGTTGTGACCCCGAAAGGGATTATGAAGCTAAAAGGAAAATGCTCATGGAGTTTATTTTTGTCCTACTTATTCAAAGTAGGAAAATAAAGCAGCTCCTCTTCCAAAAAGAACCAGTATACACAGCTGGAAAAAATGTTTATTTTCCAGGAAATAGATTACAATTTTTTAATTTTCCCATGGAAAGTCACAAGAGGTGTTAAGTCGGTTCATAGTAGAGTTTCAAGCTCAGTCAGATTTCCTTGTGAGCATGTTGCATTTTGTGGGAAGGAGCATCCCAAATTCCCCATTTCTAAATCATGCACACAATTTAGTTTTTAAGAATGTCAATTAAACAACCTGTTGAACGCATTATAGGGACAGTCAGTTAGATTTAATGTTGAAACAAGGACACAAGGTTTTAAAGTCCCAGGAAATGAGAGATAATACCTACTCCAAATCTTTAAAGGACATTCCATTCCAATAAACATACAGGGCCAGAAAAAAAAAATACACGACCAGTGACCATCATTAGTGAAAAAATATTGATTGTAGTCAGTGTATGAATAGATTCACACCAGTTACCTGGAATTTTCTTATAGTTACTCCTGAAAAATCAATAGTTGCATAATGCTGTCATCACCAAACCAAATATGAATGCTTTCTTGCCTCTGTAGACTTGATACAAACCACATCAAAATATATTGCATTCCTGGGGACCTGTAAAACTTGCACTTAGAAAAAGAAATTTCAAGGGAAAAAAAGGGGAAAAGGTGGGAAATCCCTATTACTATAACATGGAGTTGATCCTATCCTCTTTTGCCTCAGACCTCATTTAGTGGTTCACAACCTCTTTTGCCTGAGAATCATTTCTAATGGTAAGCATCTGAGCCCCCAAACACAAACAAAACCGAACCATTTACCAATGTAATTGTTGCTTTCTTTTTAAGGCTTCCCGACCTCATTCATATGAGCCTGCATCTCCTTCTATTGCGGTCCACAATCCCAGGTTAGGAAATGCTGCCTTATCATGCCCTTGTTCCTTGAGCATTGTTGAATTGCACAATACTGCCCAAATTGCCACTGCATGCCTTTATCTAGGGCAATTTATCCAAGGTTTTTAAAGGCCTTTTGGAGAAAGCAGAGAAAGACAATGCACAAGTTCTGGGAGTGTGGGCATGAGAGATATCAATTATCATTTATCCTAGCCACTACCAAGGATTAGAATGTTTGAATATTTACACAGTATGGACATATAGATTGACAGAAGTTTTAGGTTTGTGGGAACAAGCACAATTTAACACAATAACCACGAATCTTGACACTATAAACAAGATTACACTGGACACATGGTGTTGCACAGACAGAATGTGGCAAGTTGTGGTCACACTACCGCAACCACACCCCACACTGTACACTCACACACACTAATTGAACTGCAACATCACACTTAATGGAGTCGGCACTGTGGCTGCTATATGGATTTATGATGTTTATTATTCGTTGTGTTTGTAGTAGCAACAACCTCAGGGGCTAGGACCACAACTAACCAAGCAAAATAACACTACAGTATGGCTGCAGCCAGAAAGGCCAAAAGAGAAGCAGCTAAAAGTCGCCGTTTATTTGGTTTAAGCTTAGACAATGATATGTTCCTTTAATTTCTACAAAGATATTACTTTTAAAAAGCCTGCCTTTCTAATGCAGGTTGTTAAAGGTTGCATAAAATCTTGTTTTTTTATACCAAAGTAGTTAAGGTGTAAAATTCCAAATGCAAAGGAAAAAGGGCAGAGGGGAGGGCTTCCTATCTATTGCCATTTTACTGATGAGGTTATTGAGGTACATCATCCAAATATTTATAAACCTTAGTCCTAAATTTAACACTTGCTTTTAGTCAGTGGTGCATACGGGATTAATAGTGCGGCCTACGTGAATGATCACATCTTGCCTCCAAATTTTCTACCTACAGTCCAGAACAATACCTACTTTCGGGCTGGTTGTAAGGTAGGTTAGGTCATCGGAATATGGATTAAAATGGTCTTAGAGAAAAATGACCATAAAATCAAAACCCCTACATCAATTTAGTCCAAACTTGGGACTCATGGTAAGATGAACTCTCCTCCCACAACTTTTTGCAGTTTCAAGAATGAGTTGAGTGTGTTTTAGTGTTTTATTTATTTATATAAAAAAATTCCCTAAAATCTTTACAATAAATACTTTTCCCAGCATAAATGAAGGTGCTTTTAAGCTGATGAAACTCCGGGATGTGTGTATAAGCAAAAAATCCTAAAATCTCAACACATGGTTCTTTCACATTACAACATTTCATGAGAATTTCAACAAGATCGGAGCATGAAGCCGTAGCAGGATAATCCTACCGACATGTTGGGTATGAGTAATCTAATTTCACCCCATGTTTACCATCCTAAAATGCTAATCTGATCTACTACAAATCCAGGAATCAATGAGAAAGCAAGGTTTAATGACGACACGAAAGGCAAACCTAAGAGAATAGCAACATTAACAAGCTGCGGTGTACAGCTAAACCAGTCTATGGTCAGGACCTGTTTTCAGCCGTGTCCATCTACAGAGGAGCGCCTCCAGCTGGTGGCTCAAATCCTCTAGGCAGCGGGATGGCCATGTGGTTTCTCAGTGTGTTGCATTGACGGGGTATGGCAAGTGCCGGCATCAGTAAAAGATGCACTTAGGCAGCTGATACGGAGCCCTAGACCTGTGGTTGCGTGGAGGAAATTATTAAAAGGTAAAAGACACAATCTGCTAGTTGTACTTGTTCTAAAAGGAAAGCAATTATGATGAACAATTTAATGTAGTTGCATATTTCCCCTGGCAAGGTGAAATTCATATTGTCGGCCTAGTTACAATAACATGTAGACAGTGCCACCTTGCCTAGAAAATTCCTTGGCACGATATGGGGGTGCTAGCCTAGCTACACAGACCTCGACCTGGAAACATTTCATCTTTAAACTCTTCCATGTCTAAAACAACCACCTGTACATCCATATTGTAAAACGTTATGGAAGCTGGGTGGCCAGGTAAAAATTGGGAAATGAAACACTAATAAAATTCATTCAGGGTTTGACACATCGAGCGTTTAGAAATGCATTAATACGGATTAGGCCATTGAAAGTGTAATTCTTCGGATGCCAGTGTAAGTGTTATTGTGCCTTTTATATGCAAACGGAAGTTGATTATTTTAGTGCAAAATCTCTCTAAATAGCTAAAAAAAAGCGAATTTAGTACTAATGTAAATGTACAACCCTCAACGTAACATTCATTGACCCAAAAGTACAAGTAGTTGAAATTTCCAAAGCACAAAGACGGTAGCATAATTGTGTGGTATTCCTTGTTCAATTTGAATTAGGCAACTCTATTAGATTGGAGGAGTTTCATGAAGTTTGTATAATATGCCCAGGTGTATTCTTGTGACATAATGCCCAATTTATAACAGAAGCTTGCTGTGAAACTTAACATCTTACTTGTTTAGAGCGAATTTAAAATTTTACTTCAGAGACAAATTTGTAGGGGAGCAATAAAACAAAGCTGTTGTGCTAAATCACAAACATAAACTGCCCCTGATTGAGTGGACTTGTAGCAATGATGGTAAGAGTTCCATGATAGTTGCATGTATTGAAAATCGGTCCTTGTTGAATGTTAATTTAATCTTAAATATCCTTCTGCAGGTAAGCCATTGTGGTACCACTAGCCAAGGCGCCGCCAATCTTCTGCACACTTCCCACCCGCATCCGTTCCCCTCACTGACCGTGGCAACTGGTCAAACACTTTGAGCACAGAGATGAAAAACCCAGGATGAAGTGCTTACATGACCTGCATATGGCCTCCCGATTCCAATTCCCTGAACTGAGACTTATACAGTATGAGTGTGGTACGTATATGGTGTGTGAATTACCATTTATAGAGATTATTAATAATGTGGCAATTTACACAAATATGAATGCTGAAAGAAGCATGGTTAAAAGTGATCGCCAGAATTGTGGAATAGTATAGTCTTGACCTAATGATGTATTTGATTTTTTCTTGTATGAAATTTAAACAGTGCAGTGTACCCAGATGGAACAACAACATCTGTAAGGTCAAGCAATACGAACTCGGAAGAAGAAAAGAGTGGAGTGACCCCACCTCTCTGGGACCAGGTATGGTGACCCTTCCAATTAAATGGTAGTATGTGTTCTTACATAAAAGCATATAGTGGTTTTGTGAACCGTTTGGCAAAATGGATTATTTAAGAAAACTGTTTGTCGTGTAGGCTTTGTTTGTAATGTAAGAAAAGTTAACTGCTCCTGTTTTAGGGGATAAAGGTATATGTACTCTAGTATAACTCTTCTGTTGGGTGCAGTTAAGTTTAGAAAAATCGCATTTTTGGCCATTTGCCAAGGCTGTTTCAACTTCAGTGTTGATTTATGCTGTGACTGGCCATATATAACACATGGGTCGGCTCGTGGTTTTTCTTTCTTAGTTTGGTTTGGTTTGCTTGCTGACTTATCAAACAGTAAAACTGAGGGACATAATTTTAATAGTTTTTAAAGTCCTCACGCAATATTTGAACAAATTTATTGTCTGCTGGTCCTCAATGTTGGGTTCAGTTCCACTAAGCACTTCGTAGACACAATTGAGATGTTAAACACACTGTGTTTGAAGTCAAACATATTAGAAGTGCATGTGTACATCAAATGTATAATATTGAATAATTTGTTTATTAGTTGACCAGTTAAAAAGATAAAACTGCTATGGAGCAGAAGTTTGATATTTTAATCGTTGGAAACATAGTCCTCCCAGTCGCAAAACTCAAAATTGTTCCCCCCGTCTCCTTTAGGGAAAACTCCAGGGCCATGGACGTACTCCTACGAAAGCTCAAGTTTGGCGCTCACCGAGCACTCATCTTCACCCAGATGACGAAGATGTTGGATGTCTTAGAAAGGTTCCTTAACTACTACGGCTACATCTACCTCAGATTAGATGGAGCTACAAGGGTGGAGCAAAGACAGGTAGGTGTTGCTATGACAACCTGCCAATTTGAAGTGCTATCTGCCTTTCATACAGTATTACTGATTGGATAATTGCATCATATTAATTTTAGTAACGAATTGTAATGCAGCTTCCAAATATTTAAGCTCTAGTCCTCTTTAGCCCCTACCACCATTCTCACCATGTTGCCGATTAGCTCAAAAGTAACATAATTTTATTGAGACTAGTCGGCAGGTAGTACACATAGGTTAACCCCATGAGGTCTACCAGCTGATTTTATTGGTTACATACTGTGTTATGATATATTTAGCCAATCAGAGACATGGTAAGAGAAGCCTAAATGTTTGTACAGATGTATAGAAAGTCAATTTTGATTGGTTACTAAGAGGTTGTGTCATGTTATTTCATCTAATGAGCCAATCATAGATACTGAAAGAAAAGTGGTTAAGTCTAGAGGGTTAAAGGTGAATATGAAGTAATAGTACTAAGCACTCTGGCTGGTACTTTCATACCCGACATAAACCAGACATAATCTTTCATGAATGGAACCCTTCTCTTTCATCATACTATGAAAGTTAACTGTAACCAGTGAGAAAATTCCTAATGAATGTATCGGAATGGTCATCGAGAAATTTTCTCACCTGAAACAGCACACTTTCATAGCATGATAAAAGGAAAAAAGTCCACTTCTGAAGGACTGACACTGGTTTAAACTTTGGTCTAAAGTTAGACTCCTCTTTGAGAATACCAGACAATGTGCATACATGTTGTCACTGCTTCCCTGGGAACCAAATAAAGTTTGTAAGTACCTTTAATGTTTTGGTTTAAATGTGGTGCTAACATGTACTGAAAAGAAAATGTTTGGCTATAACCAAAGCCCTCTCAACTTTCCATGTTGAATTGGCTGTGACCATGGCCATAGATTAACACATGGGTCTTGCCCTCATGTTTGATCCTTAGTTTGGTTAGGTTGGATCCTGATCAAACAGTAAAACTGAGGGACATCTTTTACTAATGTAGAATTCAATCTCTGAAGTCGGTTTTATAATCTGAAATAGATAACCTATCAGTTCTCAATCTACAATGATTACAAGTGTAAGGATGTGGCAAAAATACTATTCTTTATTGTAATTTTGTTCAGTTCGGTTTATCCACGTAATCAGGCCATCGGCCATAATACAAACATTTTGCTTCATTTATATACAGGGGGAATTCATTTTGATAAGATTAAGTAGAAACAGATACAGTATATTATCTTGACCAATGTAAATTGAAATCATACGAAAATTATACTAAATCTACACAAGATATTAAATCATTACCCATGTTTATTCAGATCATAACAGCTTATCAGAACAGTGTTGTCTTCTGGTGATACTTTCAGGTTCTGATGGAGCGGTTCAATGCAGATCCACGCATCTTCTGTTATTTCATATGTCCACCGCCAGTAGTGTGGCCGGCATCGGTGGAACTTGACGGAGGCAGCACGGTTATCTTTTATGAGCGGACTGGAATACACCATGGATGCCCAGGCCCAAGACAGGTGCCACAGGATAGGATAGGACAAACCAGAGATGTACACATTTACAGGTATGTTAATCAGCAAGAAAATGGGGCCATGGTGGAAACGAAGACAGGCATATTGTTAGGGATATTGTTGATGTTTGTGTAGATTGTTAGAAGGGAGTTTAGGTGAGGACTATGCATAAGTGAATGTTGATGAAGTGATTTTGATAAAAACAACTTTGGCACTTGACTGCATGCGTGTAGTGATGTGTTAGGGCTAGAGTCACTGAGCTGAAGCTTCTTGAAGATTTAACTTGCATATTGCATTCTGAACACGCATGTGGGCCAAGGGAATACCTTAAATCAAATTTGTGGAACTTGGCTGTAGTGCATTATATAAAGGAAGGGCAGCGAAGATTGACAAAATGGTTTTGCCAGGTACCAAATCAGCAAAGTGTTCAATTCATAGTTGCGTCATAAATGACCAACCCTTTATAAATGTAACAGGTTTAGCATTCTGAAATACAGGTAAAATGGTTTTTAACAGGTATAAAGCATAAAAGTGGCAAAGCTGTATCTTTTGCTCCTTGAAAAATTCCTGTTAAGGTTAGCATTGTCTGAAGCTTGTTAATTACATCTTTCATTTCAGATGTGAGTGAGATGACAGTAGAAGAAAAATCTTGAAGAAAGCAACAGAAGCGGACTCTGGTAGATGTCTCCATTGAGGGAGGCAACTTCACAACAGCCTTTTTCAGAGAAGGTAATAATGATTGAAATGTACCAAATTGCTAAGCATAACTTCACAAATTTTTCACATTTGCCTTTGCCTTAGGTGATATTTGTGCATGGGTAAAGCATTCAGAAGCGGGTTTTCTATGTGATCATTTTGTGTACGGTATGTCAAATGAGTCGGCAAGGGTTGTACCAATTGTGTCTAAATTTAGGGATGCTTGCGGACCAAATGCATTTTTTTTCTGTTTATTTTGGCTGTTTCGTGGGCCAAACGTCATCTGCCTGCTGGCCGCTATTGAGAAACCCCTCAAGATCTGGATTTGAAAAATGGATTTCATTCTTGTAGACAAAATTCAAAGCAAAGTGAAATATTTTACCTCAGCCAAGAACATAACATTTAATTTTGCATAATAAAAGTCAAAACAGACCGCAGGTTTTAAAAACCCCACCCATTTTTAGCACTAATCGGTCCAAGATTGTAATAATAGTAAATTAGAAGCCAGACTTAAAACTAGAATGAATCTCGAAAACTTGAAGCTAGGACTTTTCAGAATAAAACAAAAAGCTGAGAACCTTTAAACTTCTTTTAACTTTTTGATGTATTATTTTGATAATGAAAATTTAATTGATGGTGGGCGCGTTACTTTACCCAAATGTCAAATAGGACAGGCTA